>CAJUXJ010000130.1:0-30410 GCA_910589775.1 Avena eriantha
TTTTGAATTTGATATCATTCAAATATAAAATAAACACTCGACCAATTTAACTAATACAATAAATCTACTCCTTGATACTCATTAGATATTGTCGTGCAATGTTTGAGATATTCTCTTTTGCTTCATTTTCACGGTACTTGAGCAAGTGCAACCAAAAATTTCTTTCTTAATTCAAAAATTTCTGCATAAACAATACGGGTCATTAGCCCTAGTCTTTGACGTGGAAAATATAAATATATACGAGGTAGAACACCCACCTCTAATATTGGATAAACCAATTCTCTACCATTCCATGAGAGTATAATGTAAAAGATAAATAACCAGACGCGTTTTCCGTACATGAATGCCTCATTATTATGTTATATTGAATAGTAAAATGTAAAACACTTGAACTTATTTTAAGAGATATTTACCCGTCTGGACTTTCTGAATCCAACCGGTGATCTACGTGGCCAGGAAAATATATCGTCATCCCAACCTAGTTGTGCTAATGTCCGAGTGCTTTCACTAGATAGATTTCCCAGTTCTTTGTAAATTTGAGTTGAATTTTGTCAGAGCGACATATTTCGCTCTCCGATGATGGCAACACGGATAGAGGATCAAAACGATACAGAAGAGGCATGCTTATCGATGGAAGAACAAAGTAAAATATCCCATGGATGTATAAGGAAGCAAAATCCTTCAAATAGACAACATTAGAACCACATGACTGGACAATGATGGACAAGTGAAACATCTTTATCAATTTGCGTGAAGAGATTTTGTAGTCTGTGCCAGGCCAACTTTCAAAGCAAGCTGTGCGAGACTGAATATTTGGCTTTTTACACACCATTTTTGACGTCATGTGGAATCGACCATCGGAGTCTAGAAAAAAAGTTTATAAACATAGTGATATAATATATTGCAAGATTGTACTACTTACACAAAAATGCAAATCCATTAGTGCACATCCGTCTCTACCATCTGTATGATCTCATCGCATGCCACTAGCGTATAGCCAAGTTAAAACATTCATTGTCCATAGGCTTGTCCATCCTAATGTATATCCTGAATTTTTTTAATACTCACGCCTATTGGGTACGGTTTAGAGCTCCGCCACATTCCTTCCTATAAGAACAATGTTAAGAATGATAAAATCATAACAAATGTGTATTAGGGGAAAAACTCTAACATGTTTACTTACTTCAACTCTTTGGCATCTCTAATGAACAAGATGTGTTTGCAAAGCTCTTCGACTAATTTGCGTGGGTTTGTGGCATTATGTGGACTGTAAGAGGATGTTTTGCTTTTGGCTACATCGGGTAAGTCTAGTCGCTTTGTGTTGCGACCTCGGATCGGTAAAGATCCTAAGTCCCTGTGATTAACATGCTAGTCCCTGGATCAATAGCTAGCACTTCACAGTCGATGAATATCATGTAAAACACAAGTCATTATTACACACGAATAATCCAGAGTATAATATTACAACTTGCATAGCTTATAGCTAGCTCAAATAAAACAGCGGAAACTAAATAAAAACTTGAGTCCATCAACGCCTCAAGGCTAGCTGCGTTAAGACCCGCGATCCTACGCACCTTTCAATCTTCGGATTCTGCACATAAGAACGTGCAGCCAACAAGTTGGGGTCAATACTTTGATGTATTGGCAAATTACACCAGGAAGGAACAAGACTAACTCTACATGCAAGGCTAGAGTAGGCTTTGGGGTTTATTTGCGTAAAGCCAATTTTATCAAGGTAATGAGAAAAGGAGGAAGAAAGTTTTCCTACTTTGTAAACTTTGATAAATAGTTATAGGGTCGAATGGAACACGTAGGATATTACTCACCAAGTGGTCCAATCAACCTAAGCACTTGGATATTACACACCAGGTGGACACTTGGATATTACGCACCAGTTACTTGGATATGACACACCAAGTTCCCAAATTCCCACCTATTAGCGATATTACGCACGCCATAGGGTTTGAAAAACTTTTGTTTGAAAAGAGAGAGGAAGATCTTTCAGAGGCTCCATCCTTCAGATGCTCAAAGTGTTCTTTTCCGTGAACTCGGCTGATCGATCAGATTGCAATACTCTCGAGAGGTTGTGCACTTTCCCCACAATCCACGCATCAAGTCCTTTACTAGACAAGACCATGGCGAAGCCTTCCCTTAGTAGCCCCTCTACCAGCTGGATCCAACCGTGCCAAGAACCTCCAAATGTTGGTACCCCCACCCCGGTGAGGTTTCCACTAAGTACTAAGCCAAGACAGAGCCCATATGTATTGTGGTTGCACGGGAAGCTTCTGAATTCTGAAACATGGCAGACTTCTTTGATTCCTGGGCAGGCCGTCCTCCACCAAAATCTCACTCGTTGTCCCGACAACCATTCCGCCCAGAAGAAAACTTAGTTTTATTTTGAAGGGGTTTTGGAGAAGAAAGTTCGCTCGAGATAGCTATCATACTTAGAAAATTCTTGAGTCTTTCGAACCCTCCCAACGGTATTTGATATATATATAGCATAGCAAGCAATACTTAGCAAAAACAGGGGGAACCTATTAGGACGGAAAATCCTAAGTATAAAGCTACTCATGGCATACTACAAAACCGCACTTGCAAAAAATAGTAATAAGAAAGCTACTAAAAACCTACAACATGCATACTACAAGATTTTGAAGAGTAAAACATGCATAGTCAAAAACTGGACATAACATGAACAAGTGGTGTACTTGCCTTGATCCGAGCACATCTACACAACAATACTCCTCAGCCACTCCGAGCAATCTAACGAAGCAACAAGGATCCAATCACAAGTTGCACAAAAACAAGTCCGAAGTCAAATATGCATGCATGCAACATGGTAAGATGCAAGGGTGTGTTTGATTTCGGCCAAGGGTCTTAACCAGGGTGTGTTGTTGATTGGGGATGTCTTAGAAATCGATTTCCCAGATTTTAGGTATTTGGTGATAAACCCTAATTACCAGGCTTGAAACTAGAGATCTACAGCTCTAATCTATCTCGAACAGATCTAAACAACCCTAAGCAAGATATGATAATTTTCTACAGAAGGTATTGTCAAAACAAGGCCAACGCAACAAGAATCACTAAAACGGAGTTACGGATAATTTTCTAGAATTAAAATACTCTAATCTAAAACTTTAACTCTACTGCAAGATTGCCGTGGCAAAATAGTAATATTATTGTAGATCTGTGTTCTACTCGAAAATATGAATCCAACGGTATATTATACGCAATTTTTGGACTAATAATCTAATTTCTATGAATTTTACAAGATTACAGCTATAATCTGCAATTTTAAATTCGAACGGAATATTCCAGAGAATATTCCGCTGACTGGACAGGTTGACTGGACTAGATGCTGACCTGACGACGACGTGGCGGTGACGAGGCAAACTGATCGGGACGATTGAATCTCGACCCGTCGGGATGAGATCCGGTGGCTTAGAACAGAAGTTGGCTCAAAATAGACCCGATTTTTGCCTAACAAAGGACTAGAAGTAGATCTGTGTTAGAGAGATAAATCCGTAGGTCAAATCGAAAAACTTTGAACATGAAAGTTGTGGAGGATGATTAGATCTACCTTTTCACCAAAGGGATTTGGATTCCAAGAAACGAGCGCGAGTAGATCTTGGAATTACGCCATCAGATCTGAAATATTGCGTTGCGAAATTCTCCGGCTGTGGTGGATGAAAAGAGGTGAGGTTTGTCGGAATTGAAAGATTTCGACGAGATCTACAACTTTCGTGTTGAAGCCGAAGGCAGCCGACGAAGTTTAGATGGGTTTAGAAGCGAAATACGATTCGGTGGGGTGTAGATTCGGGATTTCGGGAAGGAGAAGTGTTATAGCTGTGGCTCCGATGGATTACTTAGGCTTTTATGATGATGGGAGGATAGATCTTGGAGTAGGGAACAAGTAGAAACAAACGGAAGTCAATTCGGAGTTGTAGATAAAAGTTATGAGTGTTTGAATAGAGATAGGTTTAGAAAACAGATTTTCGCACGCTTTTTAAAGCGGAGGTGGGATCGATCCGTGCGCTGGCTGGTTCGGTCGGCTGAAGTGGGCCGGCCGGCGGCCCATTTCGTTTTTTTTTCTTTTTCTTTTTCTATTTTGGTATTTTCTTTATATCTTTTGCATACGAACTCCAAATTAGACGAAATTGGTCTCTAAAATTTTGTAAAAAGAAGAGGGTTAGGATAGGATTATAAAATAACACTTTTGCAAAGGTTTTGGTGGTTAAAAAGGTTTTACCCTCCTTTTGTCTGTAAGTGACTATGGGGTTTGAGAATTGCCTGATGCAAATTTTCGATAGGTGATGCATGATGCAATGATATGATGCATGCTTACTAGTAACATCTGAAATTATAAAATTTGGGATGTTACAAACCTACCCCCCTTAGAAGAATCTCGTCCCCGAGATTCAGGTTGGTTAGCAAATAGGTGTGGGGGGTGTTCTTTCTTCAGATCTTCTTCACGTTCCCATGTTGGCCTCTTCCTCGAATGGTGATTCCATTGAACTTTGCAGAATCTGATAGTCTTGGTACGAGTAATTCTCTCGGCTGTTTCCAGGATCCTGGTGGGTTTTTCCTCATAGGTGAGGTCGTTATCCAATTGAACTTCTTCCAATGGAACTGTATCATTTAGTGAGGTTTCAGCCATTTCTGGGTGACACTTCTTTAGTTGCGACACATGGAAAACATCGTGAACTGTTAACATTTCGGGTAATTCCAACTGATAGGAAACTTCCCCTCTGCGACCCAAGATTTGTAGGCCCTATGAATCGGGGTGCTAACTTACCCTTGATTCCGATCTCTTAACTCCTCGTAGTGGTGAAACTCGAGATACGCACGGTCTCCCACTTCATAAGTCACATCCCTGCGCTTGGAGTCAGCATTAACTCTTTTGTCTGATTGGGCTATCTTTAAACCTATCTTGAATCTGTCTCACTTTTTCTTCGGCATCCTTGATCAGTTTAGGTCCAAACAGACTACGTTCTCCAACCCCACTCCATAGCAGCGGAGTCCTACACTTTCTGCCATAAAGAACTTCAAATGGAGCCATCTTGATGCTAGTTTGGTAGCTGTTATTGTATGAGAATTCCGCATATGGCAAGTTATCGTCCCAACTAGACCCATAGTCTAGCGCACAGGCTCTTAACATGTCCTCCAAGACCTGATTAACTCTTTCCGTTTGTCCATCTGTTTGCGGGTGGAAGGCAGTACTAAACTCTAGTCGCGTCCCTAGAGACTCGTGTAGCTGTCGCCAAAACTTAGAGGTGAATTGGGTACCTCTATCGGAAACAATCCCCTTGGGCACACCATGAAGACTTACGATCCTTGACATATAAATCTTAGCAAGTTTAGCACTCGTATAGGTGGTCTTTACGGGAATAAAGTGGGCCACTTTTGTGAAGTGGTCGACCACTACCCAGATGGAGTCATACCCAGATCGAGTCCGAGGTAGTCCTGTGATAAAATCCATGCCTACCTTGTCCCACTTCCATTCGGGCACAGGTAATGGCTGCAGCAGTCCTGCTGGTTTTTGGTGTTCGCCTTAACTCTAGTTGCATACGTCACACAAGGAGATATATTCAGCAATTTCTCTTTTCATGTTGTTCCACCACCAGAATCTATCCTTCACATCCATGTACATCTTTGTATTACCCGGGATGAATTGAGTAGGGCGAATCGTGAGCTTCTTGAAGGATTAACTTCCTGATATCAGGGTCATTAGAACACACAGACGCTTCTCATACCAGAGCGTTCCTTGTTTCATCCGTATGAAACCCTTTTGCTTTGCCTTGCTTATATTAGCTCTTATTTCTTCCAACTCTTTGTCCCCCTTCTGGGCCTCTTTGATTTGGTCCAGAAGTGTTGGCACTATCTCCATAGTGGCTAGGTATCCTTCCGGAACTATTTCCAATCTAAGGTCCTTGAATTGTTCACACAAATCATTTGGAAGCTCTCCCACAGTAAGTCCATTTACATAGACTTTTCGGCTTAAGGCGTCAGCCACAACGTTGGCCTTTCCAGGATGGTACTGCAGGTCCAAGTCATAGTCCTTGATGAGCTCAAGCCATCTCCTTTGCCTCATATTTAATTCCTTTTGAGTGAAGATATACTTAAGACTCTTGTGATCCGTGAACACATCACAATGTTTGCCCATTAGGTAGTGTCTCCATACCTTGAGTGCATGCACAACTGATGCTAGTTCCAAATCGTGCGTGGGGTAGTTATTTTCATGGTTCTTAAGTTGCCGAGAGGCGTAAGACACTACTTGTCCTTCTTGCATCAGTACACTACCAAGTCCTTGCCGGGAAGCATCGCAATAGACCTGGAAGTCCTTTTGGATGTCAGGGAGACACAAAACTGGTGCTGTTACTAGACGCTTCTTTAATTCCTGAAAGCTTGCTTCACAGGCCTCGGTCCATTCGAACTTCTTCTCTTTCTTCAGCAAACTCTGTCATAGGCTTTGCTATCTTGGAAAAGTTTTCGATGAATCTTCGGTAATACCCCGCAAGGCCCAAGAAACTCCTAATATCACCCACATTCTTAGGAGGCTCCCATTCTGTATAGAGGCCACCTTACTTGGGTCCACGGCAACACCTTTAGCTGATACAATATGACCAAGGAATCCTACTTCTTTCAACCAGAATTCACATTTGCTAAATTTGGCATATAACTTGTGTTCCCTTAACTTTTCCATGATTAGGCGCAGGTGCCTCTCATGTTCCTTCTCGTCCTTGGAGTATATGAGTATGTCATCAATGAATACCACAATAAACTTATCCAAGTACTCCATGAACACCTTGTTCATCATAGTCATGAAGTATGCTGGGGCATTGGTTAAGCCAAACGACATCACGGTGTACTCATACAATCCGTATCTTGTGGTGAAGGCTGTCTTGGGTACATCCTGTTCCCGGATCTTTAGCTGGAAATATCCTGACCGGAGATCAATCTTAGAGAACACACTAGCTCCCTTTAATTGGTCAAACAGGTCATTTATATTGGGTAGGGGGTACTTGTTCTTGATTGTTACTTCGTTCAATGACCGGTAGTCCACGACTAGTCTCTTGGTTTTATCCTTCTTCTCCACGAATAAGACAGGTGCTCCCCAAGATGACGCACTTGGTTGAATGAAGCCTTTGTCCAACTGCTCTCTGAGCTGTTTCTTAAGTTCCTTCAACTCATCCACATCCATCTTGTACGGTCTCTTTGCTATTGGCCCAGTACCTGGCATCAAGTCAATGAGAAACTCGATGTCACGGTCGGGCGGCATCCCTGGTAATTCTTCCGGAAACACATCTGGATACTCCTTCACAATTGGCACATCCTCCAAACTAACCCCCTTAAGAGAGTTCACCAAACTTCCTTTGAGCGCGAAGGCTGACTTAAAGCGGATCCTTTTCTTTTCCGGAGTCGTGAGTGCGATAGTCCTTTTGGCACAATCTATGACTCCCTCATACTCGGTCATCCAATTCATGCCCAAAATTATGTCTAGGCCTTGGGATTCCAGAACGACTAGGCTGGGGGGAAAGGTGTGCGCCCCAATTCTTAGTTCTAACCCACGGCATCCAGAGCTTTGCCACTATTTCTCCTCCAGGAGAACTTACCCTTAGAGGAGTACTAATAGTCTCCGTAGGTATCTTGCCTCTATCCACAAATACCCTTGATATGAATGAATGCGATGCACCAGTGTCAAAAAGAACAACTGCAGGTGTGGAGTTAAGCTTGAACTTACCGATCACGGAGTCAGGTGCCTCACGAGCATCCTCCACGGAGACATGATTCACCGTGGCTTTGACGAACGGGTTCGGCTTCTTCCCATTTCCATTATCCATTGCCTATGGTTGTGTCCGTTGCCGTTTCCATTACCATTCCCATTCTTCATCCTTTCGGGGCAAGTAGTCGCATAGTGCCCTGTCTTGTTACACTTGAAGCATGTCACTTCACTCAGATCCTTCCCATTGCCATTTCCATTGCGGTGCTTATGGCCATTGTGGTTATGTCCTCCATGACGATGACCATTGTGATTATGGCCATTGTGGTTGTGGGGTGGTGGTGACGAAGTGCGTTGCTTCTGATATGGGGCAGAGTTGTGCTTGTGTGAGGTGGACTTTCTCTCCGGTTCTCGATACTCCTTTGCTTTGCTTCAACTACAACTGCCTTGTCCAGAAGTTCCTGATAACTATCAAACTTCAGAGCCACAAGCTGAATAGATATTTCGTCATTAAGTCCCCTTAAGAACTCTTCTTGTCTCTTGCATCCGTGGATACGTCGTCAGGTGCATATCGTGCCAGCTTGTTGAAAAGGTCCCCATACTCGGAGACAGAGCGGTGTAGTTGTTTCAAGTCACGGAACTCACGTCTCTAAGTGACATGGACTCCCGCGGCTACGTGATGAGTACGAAAGGCTGTTTCGAACTGGTATCCAGGTGATAGCTTCAATATCAGGGTGGGTGACCTGGTAGTTATCCCACCATTCGGCAGCTGGTCCCTCAAGTTGGTGCGCGGCAAAGCGCACCCTATCAGCTCCAACAACCTGGACGGTGTCTAACTTCTTGTTGATGGTGCGGAGCCAGTCGTCTGCCACAATTGGCTCAGAACTACTTGAGAAAATTGGAGGGTTCAACCTCAAGAACCGAGTTAAAGCGATCCTGTTGGGGCGGTGGAGGTGGCGGAGGCGGCGGTTGTTGTTGTTGTTGTTTTGCATGTTTTGAGTGAGGAGTTGGATCAACTGATTCTGGGAGTTCAGAAGTTGCGCTATCTCTGGGGCATGTTGTTATTGTTGTTTCCACGTCTCGCCATCTGGAGGGTTTGGGAGGCAAGTTAAGAAATGATAGAAAGTCTAAGGAATAAACTCCTACCCTTATGTAAACAAGGAAAAAACACACGAGAAAAGCAAGGCACACATAGCACAAAAATCCACACACTCAACCAAGTTTAACTAACCAAAATAAGATTTTTGGTCCTCATTACAATCGCGAATAACGTTCGACTAAAGGACTAAATGGTGGTCCAACTACTCTACTCATCATCCACTTCCTCATCCTCAATGACGAAGCCTTCCTCTTCCAGCAGTGACTTGTATAGCTCCATGTCCCTCGTCGTGGCTTCGAGCTTCTCTTGAAGTTCCTTCATGTCCTGTGGCTCCGGTGTTGCAGCTTCGAGCCTTCCTTGAGTTCCTTCACCTCTCGCAGTTCCTGGGTAGCAGCTTCCAGCTTCTCTTGGAGTTCCTCTTCTCCTTCTGTAGCTTCTTGATCAAACTTGATCCCATAGTCACGGGCGTGATCTTCTTCCTCCAGCTCCTCTTAGCTGCTCGCAGGTCTTTCATCATGGCGGCAAGGTTCTTGAACTCCAGCTCGTTCTTGCGAGCACTAGACTTTGCTCCCTAATCCTCTTGTTCTTATCTTGCACCCTCTTCTCTTGATTAGCGAACCTCTTGTCTTGGGCGGTGAGCTCCCCTCCTAGGGACTTGATCTTCTCTTCCAGCTCCTCGATCTTCTCGTCCTTCTCCTCGACTAGGGCACAAAGCTCGTCATTCCTCACGATCTCAAGGCAGCTCCCCTTCTGAAGGTCATTGATGTGGAACTCCAAGTCTTGATATTGGATTCTTCGACGCTTGCATGTCTTCCTTTCCTCCGGGGTTAACTCGATTGGGACTCCCTTCTCATCACGTCTTCCAAAGAGTTTGATGTAGTTGCCTTCAACCTCTTCATGGTGGCGTCCGCAAAGGCGTCCAATGAGCTCCTGCAAGCAAATGCCAAGTCCTTTCTCCTTGGAGTCGCTGGTGACGTTGAGTACAATGGCCTCCGTCTTGGGTTCTATCTGACTGCGCCCTGGTTGGATGACTTCAATTGCCCAGCATCCTTCCTTGTGCATCTTCCTCAATTCGCCTCCCTTGATTGATGGCATGGGTAACTGCAGTGTCTTGATGATGTCCAGAAGGCATTCCCCGAAGCGCAGGCACTTGATGTCTTCGGCGGTGTCGTAGTAGAAGGCCGTCATCTTTAGGTTGAGAGAGAAAATTAGACAAGGTGATAAGGAAGAGACAATACTAGAAGAGTACAATTATCTTAGAAGAATATAGAAAGCAAAACACACACGGTAAAGGTGGTTTCCAATCCTAGGGTCACGTCCTACAGGCAACTTTGTGCTCTGATACCATCTGTTGCGACCTCGGATCGGTAAAGATCCTAAGTCCCTGTGATTAACATGCTAGTCCCTGGATCAATAGCTAGCACTTCACAGTCGATGAATATCATGTAAAACACAAGTCATTATTACAACGAATAATCCAGAGTATAATTATTACAACTTGCATAGCTTATAGCTAGCTCAAATAAAACAGCGGAAACTAAATAAAACTTGAGTCCATCAACGCCTCAGGCTAGCTGCGTGAAGACCCGCGATCCCTACGCACCTTTCAATCTTCGGATTCTGCACATAAGACGTGCAGCCAACAAGTTGGGTCAATACTTTGAATGTATTGGCAAATTACACCAAGGAAAGGAACAAGACTAACTCTACATGCAAGGCTAGAGTAGGCTTTGGGGTTTATTTGCGTAAAGCCAATTTATCAAGGTAATGAGAAAAGAGGAAGAAAGTTTTCCCTACTTTGTAAACTTTGATAAATAGTATAGGGTCGAATGGAACACGAGGATATTACTCACCAAGTGTCCAATCAACCTAGCACTTGGATATTACACACCAGGTGACACTTGGATATTACGCACTCAAGTTACTTGGATATGACACACCAAGTTCCCAATTCCCACCTATTAGCGATATTACGCACGCCATAGGGTTTGAAAAACTTTTGTTGAAAAGAGAGAGGAAGATCTTTCAGAGGCTCCATCCTTCAGATGCTCAAAATGTTCTTTTCCGTGAACTCGGCTGATCGATCAGATTGCAATACTCTCGAGAGGTTGTGCACTTTCCCCACAATCCACGATCAAGTCCTTTTACAGACAAGACCATGGCGAAGCCTTCCCTTAGTAGCCCCCTCTACCAGCTGGATCCAACCGTGCCAAGAACCTCCAAATGTTGGTACCCCGTGAGGTTTCCCACTAAGTACTAAGGCCAAGACAGAGCCCATATGTATTGTGGTTGCACGGGAAGCTTCTGAATTCTGAAACATGGCAGACTTCTTTGATTCCTGGGCGGCCGTCCTCCACCAAAATCTCACTCGTTGTCCCGACAACCATTCCGCCCAGAAGAAAACTTAGTTTTATTTTGAAGGGGTTTTGGAGAAGAAAAGTTCGCTCGAGAGAGCTATCATACTTAGAAAATTCTTGAGTCTTTCGAACCCTCCCAACGGTATTTGATATATATATAGCATAGCAAGCAATACTTAGCAAAACAGGGGAACCTATTAGGACGGAAAATCCTAAGTATAAAGCTACTCATGGCATACTACAAAACCGCACTTGCAAAAATAGTAATAAGAAAGCTACTAAAAACCTACACATGCATACTACAAGATTTTGAAGAGTAAAACATGCATAGTCAAAAACTGGGACATAACATGAACAAGTGGTGTAACTTGCCTTGATCCGAGCAGCAATCTACACAACAATACTCCTCAGCACACTCCGAGCAATCTAACGAAGCAAACAAGGATCCAATCACAATTTGCACAAAACAAGTCACGAAGTCAAATATGCATGCATGCAACATGGTAATATGCAAGGGTGGGTTTGATTTCGGCCAAGGGTCTTAACCAGGGGTGTTGTTGAGTTGGGGATGTCATTAGAATCGATTTCCCACAGATTTTAGGTATTTTGGATAAAACCCTAATTAACCAGGCTTGAAACTAGATCTACAGCTCTAATCTATCTCGAAACAGATCTAAACACCCTAAGCAAGATATGATAATTTTCTACAGAAGGTATTGTCAAAACAAGGCCAACGCAACAAGAATCAACTAAAACGGAGTTACGGATAATTTTCTAGAATTAAAATACTCTAATCTAAACTTTTAACTCTACTGCAAAGATTGCCGTGGCAAAATAGTAATATTATTGTAGATCTGTGTTCTACTCGAAAATATGAATCCAACGGTATATTATACGCAATTTTGGGACTAATAATCTAATTTCTATGAATTTTACAAGATTACAGCTATAATCTGCAATTTTAAATTCGAACGGAATATTCCAGAGAATATTCCGCTGACTGGACAGGTTGACTGGGACTAGATGCTGACCTGACGACGACGTGGCGGTGACGAGGCAACTGATCGGGACGATTGAATCTCGACCGTCGGGATGAGATCCGGTGGTATAGAAGAGAAGTTGGCTCAAAATAGACCCGATTTTGCCTAACAAAGGACTAGAAGTAGATCTGTGTTAGAGAGATAAATCCGTAGGTCAAAATCGAAAAACTTTGAACATGAAAGTTGTGGAGGATGATTAGATCTACCTTTTCACCAAAGGGATTTGGATTCCAAGAAACGAGCGCGAGTAGATCTTGGAATTACGCCATCAGATCTGAAATATTGCGTTGCGAAATTCTCCGGCTGTGGTGGATGAAAAGAGGTGAGGTTTGTCGGAATTGAAAGATTTCGACGAGATCTACAACTTTCGTGTTGAAGCCGAAAGGCAGCCGACGAAGTTTAGATGGTTTAGAAGCGAAATACGATTCGGTGGGGTGTAGATTCGGGATTTCGGGAAGGAGAAGTGTTATAGCTGTGGCTCCGATGGATTACTTAGGCTTTTATGATGATGGGAAGGATAGATCTTGGAGTAGGGAACAAGTAGAAACAAACGGAAGTCAATTCGGAGTTGTAGATAAAAAGTTATAAGTGTTTGAATAGAGATAGGTTTAGAAAACAGATTTTCGCACGCTTTTAAAGCGGAGGTGGGATCGATCCGTAGCGATGGCTGGTTCGGGTCGGCTGAGTGGGCCGGCCGGCGGCCCATTTCGTTTTTTTTCTTTTCTTTTCTATTTTGGTATTTTCTTTATATCTTTTGCATACGAACTCCAAATTAGACGAAATTGGTCTCTAAAATTTTGTAAAAAGAAGAGGGTTAGGATAGGATTATAAAATAACACTTTTGCAAAGGTTTTGGTGGTTAAAAAGGTTTTACCCTCCTTTTGTCTGTAAGTGACTATGGGGTTTGAGAATTGCCTGATGCAAATTTTTCGATAGGTGATGCCATGATGCAATGATATGATGCATGCTTACTAGTAACATCTGAAATTATAAAATTTGGGATGTTACAAACCTACCCCCCTTAAGAAGAATCTCGTCCCCGAGATTCAGGTTGGTTAGCAAATAGGTGTGGGTGTTCTTTCTTCAGATCTTCTTCACGTTCCCATGTGGCCTCTTCCTCGGAATGGTGATTCCATTGAACTTTGCAGAATCTGATAGTCTTGGTACGAGTAATTCTCTCGGCTGTTTCCAGGATCCTGGTGGGTTTTTCCTCATAGGTGAGGTCGTTATCCAATTGAACTTCTTCCAATGGAACTGTATCATTTAGTGAGGTTTCAGCCATTTCTGGGTGACACTTCTTTAGTTGCGACACATGGAAAACATCGTGAACTGTTAACATTTCGGGTAATTCCAACTGATAGGCAACTTCCCCTCTGCGACCCAAGATTTTGTAGGGCCCTATGAATCGGGGTGCTAACTTACCCTTGATTCCGAATCTCTTAACTCCTCGTAGTGGTGAAACTCGGAGATACGCACGGTCTCCCACTTCATAAGTCACATCCCTGCGCTTGGAGTCAGCATAACTCTTTTGTCTGGATTGGGCTATCTTTAACCTGTCTTGAATCTGTCTCACTTTTTCTTCGGCATCCTTGATCAGTTCAGGTCCAAACAGACTACGTTCTCCAACCCCACTCCATAGCAGCGGAGTCCTACACTTTCTGCCATAAAGAACTTCAAATGGAGCCATCTTGATGCTAGTTTGGTAGCTGTTATTGTATGAGAATTCCGCATATGGCAAGTTATCGTCCCAACTAGACCCATAGTCTAGCGCACAGGCTCTTAACATGTCCTCCAAGACCTGATTAACTCTTTCCGTTTGTCCATCTGTTTGCGGGTGGAAGGCAGTACTAAACTCTAGTCGCGTCCCTAGAGACTCGTGTAGCTGTCGCCAAAACTTAGAGGTGAATTGGGTACCTCTATCAGAAACAATCCCCTTGGGCACACCATGAAGACTTACGATCCTTGACATATAAATCTTAGCAAGTTTAGCACTCGTATAGGTGGTCTTTACGGGAATAAAGTGGGCCACTTTTGTGAAGTGGTCGACCACTACCCAGATGGAGTCATACCCAGATCGAGTCCGAGGTAGTCCTGTGATAAAATCCATGCCTACCTTGTCCCACTTCCATTCGGGCACAGGTAATGGCTGCAGCAGTCCTGCTGGTTTTTGGTGTTCGGCCTTAACTCTGTTGCATACGTCACACAAGGAGATATATTCAGCAATTTCTCTTTTCATGTTGTTCCACCAGAATCTATCCTTCACATCCATGTACATCTTTGTATTACCGGGATGAATTGAGTAGGGCGAATCGTGAGCTTCTTGAAGGATTAACTTCCTGATATCAGGGTCATTAGGAACACACAGACGCTTCTCATACCAGAGCGTTCCTTGTTCATCCGTATGAAACCCTTTTGCTTTGCCCTTGCTTATATTAGCTCTTATTTCTTCCAACTCTTTGTCCCCCTTCTGGGCCTCTTTGATTTGGTCCAGAAGTGTTGGCACTATCTCCATAGTGGCTAGGTATCCTTCCGGAACTATTTCCAATCTAAGGTCCTTGAATTGTTCACACAAATCATTTGGAAGCTCTCCCACAGTAAGTCCATTTACATAGACTTTTCGGCTTAAGGCGTCAGCCACAACGTTGGCCTTTCCAGGATGGTACTGCAGGTCCAAGTCATAGTCCTTGATGAGCTCAAGCCATCTCCTTTGCCTCATATTTAATTCCTTTTGGTGAAGATATACTTAAGACTCTTGTGATCCGTGAACACATCACAATGTTTGCCCATTAGGTAGTGTCTCCATACCTTGAGTGCATGCACAACTGATGCTAGTTCCAAATCGTGCGTGGGGTAGTTATTTTCATGGTTCTTAAGTTGCCGAGAGGCGTAAGACACTACTTGTCCTTCTTGCATCAGTACACTACCAAGTCCTTGCCGGGAAGCATCGCAATAGACCTGGAAGTCCTTTTGGATGTCAGGGAGACACAAAACTGGTGCTGTTACTAGACGCTTCTTTAATTCCTGAAAGCTTGCTTCACAGGCCTCGGTCCATTCGAACTTCTTCTCTTTCTTCAGCAACTCTGTCATAGGCTTTGCTATCTTGGAAAAGTTTTCGATGAATCTTCGGTAATACCCCGCAAGGCCCAAGAAACTCCTAATATCACCCACATTCTTAGGAGGCTCCCATTCTGTTATAGAGGCCACCTTACTTGGGTCCACGGCAACACCTTTAGCTGATACAATATGACCAAGGAATCCTACTTCTTTCAACCAGAATTCACATTTGCTAAATTTGGCATATAACTTGTGTTCCCTTAACTTTTCCATGATTAGGCGCAGGTGCCTCTCATGTTCCTTCTCGTCCTTGGAGTATATGAGTATGTCATCAATGAATACCACAATAAACTTATCCAAGTACTCCATGAACACCTTGTTCATCATAGTCATGAAGTATGCTGGGGCATTGGTTAAGCCAAACGACATCACGGTGTACTCATACAATCCGTATCTTGTGGTGAAGGCTGTCTTGGGTACATCCTGTTCCCGGATCTTTAGCTAGGAAATATCCTGATCGGAGATCAATCTTAGAGAACACACTAGCTCCCTTTAATTGGTCAAACAGGTCATTAATATTGGGTAGAGGGGTACTTGTTCTTGATTGTCACTTCGTTCAATGACCGGTAGTCCACGACTAGTCTCTTGGTTTTATCCTTCTTCTCCACGAATAAGACAGGTGCTCCCCAAGATGACGCACTTGGTTGAATGAAGCCTTTGTCCAACTGCTCTCTGAGCTGTTTCTTAAGTTCCTTCAACTCATCCACATCCATCTTGTACGGTCTCTTTGCTATTGGCCCAGTACCTGGCATCAAGTCAATGAGAAACTCGATGTCACGGTCGGGCGGCATCCCTGGCAATTCTTCCGGAAACACATCTGGATACTCCTTCACAATTGGCACATCCTCCAAACTAACCCCCTTAAGAGAGTTCACCAAACTTCCTTTGAGCGCGAAGGCTGACTTAAAGCGGATCCTTTTCTTTTCCGGAGTCGTGAGTGCGATAGTCCTTTGGCACAATCTATGACTCCCTCATACTCGGTCATCCAATTCATGCCCAAGATTATGTCTAGGCCTTGTGATTCCAGAACGACTAGGCTGGTGGGAAAGGTGTGCGCCCCAATTCTTAGTTCTAACCCACGGCATCCAGAGCTTGCCACTATTTCTCCTCCAGGAGAACTTACCCTTAGAGGAGTACTAATAGTCTCCGTAGGTATCTTGCCTCTATCCACAAATACCCTTGATATGAATGAATGCGATGCACCAGTGTCAAAAAGAACAACTGCAGGTGTGGAGTTAAGCTTGAACTTACCGATCACGGAGTCAGGTGCCTCACGAGCATCCTCCACGGAGACATGATTCACCGTGGCTTTGACGAACGGGTTCGGCTTCTTCCCATTTCCATTACCATTGCTATGGTTGTGTCCGTTGCCGTTTCCATTAGCCATTCCCATTCTTCAGCCTTTCGGGGCAAGTAGTCGCATAGTGCCCTGTCTTGTTACACTTGAAGCATGTCACTTCACTCAGATCCTTCCCATTGCCATTTCCATTGCGGTGCTTATGGCCATTGTGGTTATGTCCTCCATGACGATGACCATTGTGATTATGGCCATTGTGGTTGTGGGGTGGTGGTGACGAAGTGCGTTGCTTCTGATATGGGGCAGAGTTGTGCTTGTGTGAGGTGGACTTTCTCTTCCGGTTCTCGATACTCCTTTGCTTTGCTTCAACTACAACTGCCTTGTCCAGAAGTTCCTGATAACTATCAAACTTCAGAGCCACAAGCTGAATAGATATTTCGTCATTAAGTCCCCTTAAGAACTCTTCTTGTCTCTTGGCATCCGTGGATACGTCGTCAGGTGCATATCGTGCCAGCTTGTTGAAAAGGTCCCCATACTCGGAGACAGAGCGGTGCAGTTGTTTCAAGTCAGCGGAACTCACGTCTCTTAAGTGACATGACTCCCGCGGCTACGTGATGAGTACGAAAGGCTGTTTCGAACTGGTTCCAGGTGATAGCTTCAATATCAGGGTGGGTGACCTGGTAGTTATCCCACCATTCGGCAGCTGGTCCCTCAAGTTGGTGCGCGGCAAAGCGCACCCTATCAGCTCCAACAACCTGGACGGTGTCTAACTTCTTGTTGATGGTGCGGAGCCAGTCGTCTGCCACAATTGGCTCAGAAACTACTTGAGAAAATTGGAGGGTTCAACCTCAAGAACCGAGTTCAAGCGATCCTGTTGGGGCGGTGGAGGTGGCGGAGGGCGGCGGGTTGTTGTTGTTGTTTTGCATGTTTTGAGTGAGGAGTTGGATCAACTGATTCTGGGAGTTCAGAAGTTGCGCTATCTCTGGGGGCATGTTGTTATTGTTGTTTCCACGTCTCGCCATCTGGAGGGTTTGGGAGGCAAGTTAAGAAATGATAGAAAGTCTAAGGAATAAACTCCTACCCTTATGTAAACAAGGAAAAACACACGAGAAAAGCAAGGCACACATAGCACAAAAATCCACACACTCAACCAAGTTTAACTAACCAAAATAAGATTTTTGGTCCTCATTACAATCGCGAATAACGTTCGACTAAAGGACTAAATGGTGGTCCAACTACTCTACTCATCATCCACTTCCTCATCCTCAATGACGAAGCCTTCCTCTTCCAGCAGTGACTTGTATAGCTCCATGTCCCTCGTCGTGGCTTCGAGCTTCTCTTGAAGTTCCTTCATGTCCTGTGGCTCCGGTGTTGCAGCTTCGAGCCTTCCTTGAAGTTCCTTCACCTCTCGCAGTTCCTGGGTAGCAGCTTCCAGCTTCTCTTGGAGTTCCCTCTTCTCCTTCTGTAGCTTCTTGATCAAACTTGATCCCATAGTCACGGGCGTGATCTTCTTCCTCCCAGCTCCTCTTAGCTGCTCGCAGGTCTTCATCATGGCGGCAAGGTTCTTGAACTCCAGCTCGTTCTTGCGAGCACTAGACTTTGCTCCCTAATCCTCTTGTTCTTATCTTGCACCCTCTTCTCTTGATTAGCGAACCTCTTGTCTTGGGCGGTGAGCTCCCCTCCTAGGGACTTGATCTTCTCTTCCAGCTCCTCGATCTTCTCGTCCTTCTCCTCGACTAGGGCACAAAGCTCGTCATTCCTCACGATCTCAAGGCAGCTCCCCTTCTGAAGGTCATTGATGTGGAACTCCAAGTCTTGATATTGGATTCTTCGACGCTTGCATGTCTTCCTTTCCTCCGGGGTTAACTCGATTGGGACTCCCTTCTCATCACGTCTTCCAAAGAGTTTGATGTAGTTGCCTTCAACCTCTTCATGGTGGCGTCCGCAAAGGCGTCCAATGAGCTCCTGCAAGCAAATGCCAAGTCCTTTCTCCTTGGAGTCGCTGGTGACGTTGAGTACAATGGCCTCCGTCTTGGGTTCTATCTGACTGCGCCCTGGTTGGATGACTTCAATTGCCCAGCATCCTTCCTTGTGCATCTTCCTCAATTCGCCTCCCTTGATTGATGGCATGGGTAACTGCAGTGTCTTGATGATGTCCAGAAGGCATTCCCCGAAGCGCAGGCACTTGATGTCTTCGGCGGTGTCATAGTAGAAGGCCGTCATCTTTAGGTTGAGAGAGAAAATTAGACAAGGTGATAAGGAAGAGACAATACTAGAAGAGTACAATTATCTTAGAAGAATATAGAAAGCAAAACACACACGGTAAAGGTGTTTCCAATCCTAGGGTCACGTCCTACAGGCAACTTTGTGCTCTGATACCATCTGTTGCGACCTCGGATCGTAAAGATCCTAAGTCCCTGTGATTAACATGCTAGTCCCTGGATCAATAGCTAGCACTTCACAGTCGATGAATATCATGTAAAACACAAGTCATTATTACACGAATAATCCAGAGTATAATTATTACAACTTGCATAGCTTATAGCTAGCTCAAATAAAACAGCGGAAACTAAATAAAACTTGAGTCCATCAACGCCTCAGGCTAGCTGCGTGAAGACCCGCGATCCCTACGCACCTTCAATCTTCGGATTCTGCACATAAGACGTGCAGCCAACAAGTTGGGTCAATACTTTGAATGTATTGGCAAATTACACCAAGGAAGGAACAAGACTAACTCTACATGCAAGGCTAGAGTAGGCTTTGGGGTTTATTTGCGTAAAGCCAATTTTATCAAGGTAATGAGAAAAGAGGAAGAAAGTTTTCCCTACTTTGTAAACTTTGATAAATAGTATAGGGTCGAATGGAACACGTGGATATTACTCACCAAGTGTCCAATCAGCCTAGCACTTGGATATTACACACCAGGTGACACTTGGATATTACGCATCAAGTTACTTGGATATGACACACCAAGTTCCCAAATTCCCACCTATTAGCGATATTACGCACGCCATAGGGTTTGAAAAACTTTTGTTTGAAAAGAGAGAGGAAGATCTTTCAGAGGCTCCATCCTTCAGATGCTCAAAGTGTTCTTTTCCGTGAACTCGGCTGATCGATCAGATTGCAATACTCTCGAGAGGTTGTGCACTTTCCCCACAATCCACGATCAAGTCCTTTTACAGACAAGACCATGGCGAAGCCTTCCCTTAGTAGCCCCTCTACCAGCTGGATCCAACCGTGCCAAGAACCTCCAAATGTTGGTACCCCGGTGAGGTTTCCCACTAAGTACTAAGCCAAGACAGAGCCCATATGTATTGTGGTTGCACGGGAAGCTTCTGAATTCTGAAACATGGCAGACTTCTTTGATTCCTGGGCGGCCGTCCTCCACCAAAATCTCACTCGTTGTCCCGACAACCATTCCGCCCAGAAGAAAACTTAGTTTTATTTTGAAGGGGTTTTGGAGAAGAAAGTTCGCTCGAGAGAGCTATCATACTTAGAAAATTCTTGAGTCTTTCGAACCCTCCCAACGGTATTTGATATATATATATAGCATAGCAAGCAATACTTAGCAAAACAGGGGGAACCTATTAGGACGGAAATCCTCAGTATAAAGCTACTCATGGCATACTACAAAACCGCACTTGCAAAAATAGTAATAAGAAAGCTACTAAAAACCTACACATGCATACTACAAGATTTTGAAGAGTAAAACATGCATAGTCAAAAACTGGGACATAACATGAACAAGTGGTGTAACTTGCCTTGATCCGAGCAGCAATCTACACAACAATACTCCTCAGCGCACTCCGAGCAATCTAACGAAGCAAACAAGGATCCAATCACAATTTGCACAAAACAAGTCACGAAGTCAAATATGCATGCATGCAACATGGTAATATGCAAGGGTGGGTTTGATTTCGGCCAAGGGTCTTAACCAGGGGTGTTGTTGAGTTGGGGATGTCATTAGAATCGATTTCCCACAGATTTTAGGTATTTTGATAAAACCCTAATTAACCAGGCTTGATACTAGATCTACAGCTCTAATCTATCTCGAAACAGATCTAAACACCCTAAGCAAGATATGATAATTTTCTACAGAAGGTATTGTCAAAACAAGGCCAACGCAACAAGAATCAACTAAAACGGAGTTACGGATAATTTTCTAGAATTAAAATACTCTAATCTAAACTTTTAACTCTACTGCAAGATTGCCGTGCAAAATAGTAATATTATTGTAGATCTGTGTTCTACTCGAAAATATGAATCCAACGGTATATTATACGCAATTTTTGGACTAATAATCTAATTTCTATGAATTTTACAAAGATTACAGCTATAATCTGCAATTTTAAATTCGAACGGAATATTCCAGAGAATATTCCGCTGACTGGACAGTTGACTGGGACTAGATGCTGACCTGACGACGACGTGGCGGTGACGAGGCAACTGATCGGGACGATTGAATCTCGACCGTCGGGATGAGATCCGGTGGTTAGAAGAGAAGTTGGCTCAAAATAGACCCGATTTGCCTAACAAAGGACTAGAAGTAGATCTGTGTTAGAGAGATACAATCCGTAGGTCAAATCGAAAAACTTTGAACATGAAAGTTGTGGAGGATGATTAGATCTACCTTTTCACCACAAGGGATTTGGATTCCAAGAAACGAGCGCGAGTAGATCTTGGAATTACGCCATCAGATCTGAAATATTGCGTTGCGAAATTCTCCGGCTGTGGTGGATGAAAAGAGGTGAGGTTTGTCGGAATTGAAAGATTTCGACGAGATCTACAACTTTCGTGTTGAAGCCGAAAGCAGCCGACGAAGTTTAGATAGGTTTAGAAGCGAAATACGATTCGGTGGGGTGTAGATTCGGGATTTCGGGAAGGAGAAGTGTTATAGCTGTGGCTCCGATGGATTACTTAGGCTTTTATGATGATGGGAAGATTAGATCTTGGAGTAGGGAACAAGTAGAAACAAACGGAAAGTCAATTCGGAGTTGTAGATAAAAAGTTATAAGTGTTTGAATAGAGATAGGTTTAGAAAACAGATTTTCGCACGCTTTTTAAAGCGGAGGTGGGATCGATCCCGTAGGATGGCTGGTTCGGTCGGCTGAGGTGGGCCGGCCGGCGGCCCATTTCGTTTTTTTTTTCTTTTTCTATTTTGGTATTTTCTTTATATCTTTTGCATACGAACTCCAAATTAGACGAAATTGGTCTCTAAAATTTTGTAAAAAGAAGAGGGTTAGGATAGGATTATAGAATAACACTTTTGCAAAGGTTTTGGTGGTTAAAAAGGTTTTACCCTCCTTTTGTCTGTAAGTGACTATGGGGTTTGAGAATTGCCTGATGCAATTTTTCGATAGGTGATGCCATGATGCAATGATATGATGCATGCTTACTAGTAACATCTGAAAATTATAAAATTTGGGATGTTACAAACCTACCCCCCTTAAGAAGAATCTCGTCCCCGAGATTCAGGTTGGTTAGCAAATAGGTGTGGGTGTTCTTTCTTCAGATCTTCTTCACGTTCCCATGTGGCCTCTTCCTCGGAATGGTGATTCCATTGAACTTTGCAGAATCTGATAGTCTTGGTACGAGTAATTCTCTCGGCTGTTTCCAGGATCCTGGTGGGTTTTTCCTCATAGGTGAGGTCGTTATCCAATTGAACTTCTTCCAATGGAACTGTATCATTTAGTGAGGGTTTCAGCCATTTCTGGGTGACACTTCTTTAGTTGCGACACATGGAAAACATCGTGAACTGTTAACATTTCGGGTAATTCCAACTGATAGGCAACTTCCCCTCTGCGACCCAAGATTTTGTAGGGCCCTATGAATCGGGGTGCTAACTTACCCTTGATTCCGAATCTCTTAACTCCTCGTAGTGGTGAAACTCGGAGATACGCACGGTCTCCCACTTCATAAGTCACATCCCTGCGCTTGGAGTCAGCATAACTCTTTTGTCTGGATTGGGCTATCTTTAACCTGTCTTGAATCTGTCTCACTTTTTCTTCGGCATCCTTGATCAGTTCAGGTCCAAACAGACTACGTTCTCCAACCCCACTCCATAGCAGCGGAGTCCTACACTTTCTGCCATAAAGAACTTCAAATGGAGCCATCTTGATGCTAGTTTGGTAGCTGTTATTGTATGAGAATTCCGCATATGGCAAGTTATCGTCCCAACTAGACCCATAGTCTAGCGCACAGGCTCTTAACATGTCCTCCAAGACCTGATTAACTCTTTCCGTTTGTCCATCTGTTTGCGGGTGGAAGGCAGTACTAAACTCTAGTCGCGTCCCTAGAGACTCGTGTAGCTGTCGCCAAAACTTAGAGGTGAATTGGGTACCTCTATCGGAAACAATCCCCTTGGGCACACCATGAAGACTTACGATCCTTGACATATAAATCTTAGCAAGTTTAGCACTCGTATAGGTGGTCTTTACGGGAATAAAGTGGGCCACTTTTGTGAAGTGGTCGACCACTACCCAGATGGAGTCATACCCAGATCGAGTCCGAGGTAGTCCTGTGATAAAATCCATGCCTACCTTGTCCCACTTCCATTCGGGCACAGGTAATGGCTGCAGCAGTCCTGCTGGTTTTTGGTGTTCGGCCTTAACTCTGTTGCATACGTCACACAAGGAGATATATTCAGCAATTTCTCTTTTCATGTTGTTCCACCAGAATCTATCCTTCACATCCATGTACATCTTTGTATTACCGGGATGAATTGAGTAGGGCGAATCGTGAGCTTCTTGAAGGATTAACTTCCTGATATCAGGGTCATTAGGAACACACAGACGCTTCTCATACCAGAGCGTTCCTTGTTCATCCGTATGAAACCCTTTTGCTTTGCCCTTGCTTATATTAGCTCTTATTTCTTCCAACTCTTTGTCCCCCTTCTGGGCCTCTTTGATTTGGTCCAGAAGTGTTGGCACTATCTCCATAGTGGCTAGGTATCCTTCCGGAACTATTTCCAATCTAAGGTCCTTGAATTGTTCACACAAATCATTTGGAAGCTCTCCCACAGTAAGTCCATTTACATAGACTTTTCGGCTTAAGGCGTCAGCCACAACGTTGGCCTTTCCAGGATGGTACTGCAGGTCCAAGTCATAGTCCTTGATGAGCTCAAGCCATCTCCTTTGCCTCATATTTAATTCCTTTTGAGTGAAGATATACTTAAGACTCTTGTGATCCGTGAACACATCACAATGTTTGCCCATTAGGTAGTGTCTCCATACCTTGAGTGCATGCACAACTGATGCTAGTTCCAAATCGTGCGTGGGGTAGTTATTTTCATGGTTCTTAAGTTGCCGAGAGGCGTAAGACACTACTTGTCCTTCTTGCATCAGTACACTACCAAGTCCTTGCCGGGAAGCATCGCAATAGACCTGGAAGTCCTTTTGGATGTCAGGGAGACACAAAACTGGTGCTGTTACTAGACGCTTCTTTAATTCCTGAAAGCTTGCTTCACAGGCCTCGGTCCATTCGAACTTCTTCTCTTTCTTCAGCAACTCTGTCATAGGCTTTGCTATCTTGGAAAAGTTTTCGATGAATCTTCGGTAATACCCCGCAAGGCCCAAGAAACTCCTAATATCACCCACATTCTTAGGAGGCTCCCATTCTGTTATAGAGGCCACCTTACTTGGGTCCACGGCAACACCTTTAGCTGATACAATATGACCAAGGAATCCTACTTCTTTCAACCAGAATTCACATTTGCTAAATTTGGCATATAACTTGTGTTCCCTTAACTTTTCCATGATTAGGCGCAGGTGCCTCTCATGTTCCTTCTCGTCTTGGAGTATATGAGTATGTCATCAATGAATACCACAATAAACTTATCCAAGTACTCCATGACACCTTGTTCATCATAGTCATGAAGTATGCTGGGGCATTGGTTAAGCCAAACGACATCACGGTGTACTCATACAATCCGTATCTTGTGGTGAAGGCTGTCTTGGGTACATCCTGTTCCCGGATCTTTAGCTGGAAATATCCTGACCGGAGATCAATCTTAGAGAACACACTAGCTCCCTTTAATTGGTCAAACAGGTCATTAATATTGGGTAGAGGGGTACTTGTTCTTGATTGTTACTTCGTTCAATGACCGGTAGTCCACGACTAGTCTCTTGGTTTTATCCTTCTTCTCCACGAATAAGACAGGTGGCTCCCCAAGATGACGCACTTGGTTGAATGAAGCCTTTGTCCAACTGCTCTCTGAGCTGTTTCTTAAGTTCCTTCAACTCATCCACATCCATCTTGTACGGTCTCTTTGCTATTGGCCCAGTACCTGGCATCAAGTCAATGAGAAACTCGATGTCACGGTCGGGCGGCATCCCTGGTAATTCTTCCGGAAACACATCTGGATACTCCTTCACAATTGGCACATCCTCCAAAGCTAACCCCCTTAAGAGAGTTCACCAACTTCCTTTGAGCGCGAAAGGCTGACTTAAAGCGGATCCTTTTCTTTTCCGGAGTCGTGAGTGCGATAGTCCTTTTGGCACAATCTATGACTCCCTCATACTCGGTCATCCAATTCATGCCCAAAATTATGTCTAAGGCCTTGTGATTCCAGAACTGACTAGGCTGGTGGGAAAGGTGTGCACCCCAATTCTTAGTTCTAACCCACGGCATCCAGAGTTTGCCACTATTTCTCCTCCAGGAGAACTTACCCTTAGGGGAGTACTAATAGTCTCCGTAGGTATCTGGCCTCTATCCACAAATACCTTGATATGAATGAATGCGATGCACCAGTGTCAAAAAGAACAACTGCAGGTGTGGAGTTAAGCTTGAACTTACCGATCACGGAGTCAGGTGCCTCACGAGCATCCTCCACGGAGACATGATTCACCGTGGCTTTAACGAACGGGTTCGGCTTCTTCCATTTCCATTTCCATTGCTATGGTTGTGTCCGTTGCCATTTCCATTTCCATTCCCATTCTTCACCTTTTCGGGACAAGTAGTCGCATAGTGCCCTGTCTTGATACACTTGAAGCATGTCACTTCACTCAGATCCTTCCCATTGCCATTTCCATTGCGGTGCTTATGGCCATTGTGGTTATGTCCTCCATGACGATGACCATTGTGTTGTGGCCATTGTGGTTGTGGGGTGGTGGTGACGAAGTGCGTTGCTTCTGATATGGGGCAGAGTTGTGCTTGTGTGAGGTGGACTTTCTCTTCCGGTTCTCGATACTCCTTTGCTTTGCTTCAACTACAACTGCCCTGTCCAGAAGTTCCTGATAGTTATCAAACTTCAGAGCCACAAGCTGAATAGATATTTCATCATTAAGTCCCCTTAAGAACTCCTCTTGTCTCTTGGCATCAGTGGATACATCATCAGGTGCATAATCGTGCCAGCTTGTTGAAAAAGGTCCCCATACTCGGAGACAGAGCGGTGCTAGTTGTTTCAAGTCGCGGAACTCACGTCTCTTAAGTGACATGACTCCCGCGGCTACGTGATGAGTACGAAAGGCTGCTTCAAACTGGTTCCAGGTGATAGCTTCAATATCAGGGTGGGTGACCTGGTAGGTTATCCCACCATTCAGCAGCTGGTCCCTCAAGTTGGTGCGCGGCAAAGCGCACCCTATCAGCTCCAACAACCTGGACGGTGTCTAACTTCTTGTTGATGGTGCGGAGCCAGTCGTCTGCCACAATTGGCTCAGAACTACTTGAGAAAATTGGAGGGTTCAACCTCAAGAACCGAGTTAAGCGATCCTGTTGGGGCGGTGGAGGTGGCGGAGGCGGCGGGTTGTTGTTGTTTTGCATGTTTTGAGTGAGGAGTTGGATCAACTGATTCTGGGAGTTCAGAAGTTGCGCTATCTCTGGGGGCATGTTGTTATTGTTGTTTCCACGTCTCGCCATCTGGAGGGTTTGGGAGGCAAGTTAAGAAATGATAGAAAGTCTAAGGAATAAACTCCTACCCTTATGTAAACAAGGAAAAACACACGAGAAAAGCAAGGCACACATAGCACAAAAATCCACACACTCAACCAAGTTTAACTAACCAAAATAAGATTTTTGGTCCTCATTACAATCGCGAATAACGTTCGACTAAAGGACTAAATGGTGGTCCAACTACTCTACTCATCATCCACTTCCTCATCCTCAATGACGAAGCCTTCCTCTTCCAACAGTGACTTGTATAGCTCCATGTCCCTCGTCGTGGCTTCGAGCTTCTCTTGAAGTTCCTTCATGTCCTGTGGCTCCGGTGTTGCAGCTTCGAGCCTTCCTTGAAGTTCCTTCACCTTCTCGCAGTTCCTGGGTAGCAGCTTCCAGCTTCTCTTGGAGTTCCTCTTCTCCTTCTGTAGCTTCTTGATCAAACTTGATCCCATAGTCACGGGCGTGATCTTCTTCCTCCCAGCTCCTCTTAGCTTGCTCGTAGGTCCTTCAATCATGGCGGCAAGGTTCTTGAACTCCAGCTCGTTCTTGGCGAGCACTAGACTTTGCTCCTAATTCCTCTTGTTCTTATCTTGCACCCTCTTCTCTTGATTAGCGAAACCTCTTGTCTTGGGCGATGAGCTCCCCTCCTAGGGACTTGATCTTCTCTTCCAGCTCCTCGATCTTCTCGTCCTTCTCCTCGACTAGGGCACAAAGCTCGTCATTCCTCACGATCTCAAGGCAGCTCCCCTTCTGAAGGTCATTGATGTGGAACTCCAAGTCTTGATATTGGATTCTTCGACGCTTGCATGTCTTCCTTTCCTCCGGGGTTAACTTCGATTGGGACTCCCTTCTCATCATGTCTTCCAAAGAGTTTGATGTAGTTGCCTTCAACCTCTTCATGGTGGCGTCCGCAAAGGCGTCCAATGAGCTCCTGCAAGCAAATGCCAAGTCCTTTCTCCTTGGAGTCGCTGGTGACGTTGAGTACAATGGACTCTGTCTTGGGTTCTATCTGACTGCGCCCTGGTTGGATGACTTCAATTGCCCAGCATCCTTCCTTGTGCATCTTCCTCAATTCGCCTCCCTTGATTGATGGCATGGGTAACTGCAGTGTCTTGATGATGTCCAGAAGGCATTCCTCGAAGCGCAGGCACTTGATGTCTTCGGCGGTGTCGTAGTAGAAGGCCGTCATCTTTAGGTTGAGAGAGAATTTAGACAAGGTGATAAGAAAGAGAATACTAGAAGAGTACAATTATCTTAGAAGAATATAGAAAGCAAAACACACACGGTAAAGGTGTTTTCCAATCCTAGGGTCACGTCCTACAGGCAACTTTGTGCTCTGATACCATCTGTTGCGACCTCGGATCGGTAAAGATCCTAAGTCCCTGTGATTAACATGCTAGTCCCTGGATCAATAGCTAGCACTTCACAGTCGATGAATATCATGTAAAACACAAGTCATTATTACACGAATAATCCAGAGTATAATTATTACAACTTGCATAGCTTATAGCTAGCTCAAATAAAACAGCGGAAACTAAATAAAACTTGAGTCCATCAACGCCTCAGGCTAGCTGCGTGAAGACCCGCGATCCCTACGCACCTTTCAATCTTCGGATTCTGCACATAAGACGTGCAGCCAACAAGTTGGGTCAATACTTTGAATGTATTGGCAAATTACACCAAGGAAGGAACAAGACTAACTCTACATGCAAGGCTAGAGTAGGCTTTGGGGTTTATTTGCGTAAAGCCAATTTTATCAAGGTAATGAGAAAAGAGGAAGAAAGTTTTCCCTACTTTGTAAACTTTGATAAATAGTATAGGGTCAAATGGAACACGAGCATATTACTCACCAAGTGCCCAAATTCCCACCTATTAGCGATATTACGCACGCCATAGGGTTTGAAAAACTTTTGTTTGAAAAGAGAGAGGAAGATCTTTCAGAGGCTCCATCCTTTAGATGCTCAAAGTGTTCTTTTCCGTGAACTCGGCTGATCGATCAGATTGCAATACTCTCGAGAGGTTGTGCACTTTCCCCACAATCCACGATCAAGTCCTTTTACAGACAAGACCATGGCGAAGCCTTCCCTTAGTAGCCCCTCTACCAGCTGGATCCAACCGTGCCAAGAACCTCCAAATGTTGGTACCCCGGTGAGGTTTCCCACTAAGTACTAAGCCAAGACAGAGCCCTATGTATTGTGGTTGCACGGGAAGCTTCTGAATTGTGAAACATGGCAGACTTCTTTGATTCCTGGGCGGCCGTCCTCCACCAAAATCTCACTCGTTGTCCCGACAACCATTCCGCCCAGAAGAAAACTTAGTTTATTTGAAGGGGTTTTGGAGAAGAAAGTTCGCTCGAGAGAGCTATCATACTTAGAAAATTCTTGAGTCTTTCGAACCCTCCCAACGGTATTTGATATATATATATAGCATAGCAAGCAATACTTAGTAAAACAGGGGGAACCTATTAGCACGGAAAATCCTAAGTATAAAGCTACTCATGGCATACTACAAAACCGCACTTGCAAAAATAGTAATAAGAAAGCTACTAAAAACCTACACATGCATACTACAAGATTTTGAAGAGTAAAACATGCATAGTCAAAAACTGGGACATAACATGAACAAGTGGTGTAACTTTCCTTGATCCGAGCAGCAATCTACACAACAATACTCCTCAGCGCACTCCGAGCAATCTAACGAAGCAAACAAGGATCCAATCACAATTTGCACAAAACAAGTCACGAAGTCAAATATGCATGCATGCAACATGGTAATATGCAAGGGTGGGTTTGATTTCGGCCAAGGGTCTTAACCAGGGGTGTTGTTGAGTTGGGGATGTCATTAGAATCCATTTCCCACAGATTTTAGGTATTTTGGATAAAACCCTAATTAACCAGGCTTGAAACTAGATCTACAGCTCTAATCTATCTCGAAACAGATCTAAACGCCCTAAGCAAGATATGATAATTTTCTACAGAATGTATTGTCAAAACAAGGCCACGCAACAAGAATCAACTAAAACGGAGTTACGGTTAATTTTCTAGAATTAAAATACTCTAATCTGAACTTTTAACGCTACTCCAAGATTTCCGTGGCAAAATAGTAATATTATTGTAGATCTGTGTTCTACTCGAAAATATGAATCCAACGGTATATTATACGCAATTTTTGGACTAATAATCTAATTTCTATGAATTTTACAAGATTACAGCTATAATCTGCAATTTTAAATTCGAACGGAATATTCCAGAGAATATTCCGCTGACTGGACAGGTTGACTGGGACTAGATGCTGACCTGACGACGACGTGGCGGTGACGAGGCAACTGATCGGGACGATTGAATCTTGACCGTCGGGATGAGATCCGGTGGTTAGAAGAGAAGTTGGATCAAAATAGACCCGATTTTGCCTAACAAAGGACTAGAAGTAGATCTGTGTTAGAGAGATAAATCCGTAGGTCAAATCGAAAAACTTTGAACATGAAAGTTGTGGAGGATGATTAGATCTACCTTTTCACCAAAGGTATTTGGATTCCAAGCAACGAGCGCGAGTAGATCTTGGAATTACGCCATCAGATCTGAAATATTGCGTTGCGAAATTCTCCGGCTGTGGTGGATGAAAAGAGGTGAGGTTTGTCGGAATTGAAAGATTTCGATGAGATCTACAACTTTCGTGTTGAAGCCGAAGGCAGCCGACGAAGTTATATGGGTTTAGAAGCGAAATACGATTCGGTGGTGTGTAGATTCGGGATTTCGGGAAGGAGAAGTGTTATAGCTGTGGCTCCGATGGATTACTTAGGCTTTTATAATGATGGGGGATAGATCTTGGAGTAGGGAACAAGTAGAAACAAACGGAAGTCAATTCGGAGTTGTAGATAAAAAGTTATGAGTGTTTGAATAGAGATAGGTTT
>CAJUXJ010000132.1:0-82945 GCA_910589775.1 Avena eriantha
GTCTCATTGCATGTGTGTTCTTCTCATAGACCATATCATGAACCACACCCAGTGTCATTGCATGTGTGTTCTTCCCATGAACCACACATGGATCCACCAGTGTCATTGCATGTGTGTTCTTCTCACAAACCATATAATGAACCACACCCAGTGTCATTGCATGTGTGTTCTTCTCACAGACCACACATGGATCCACTAGTGTCATTGCATGTGTGTTCTTCTCACAAACTATATCATGAACCACACCTAGGGTCATTCCATATGTGTTCTTCTCATTAACCCCACATGGATCCACTAGTGTCATTGCATGTGTGTTCTTCTCACAAACCACAACTAGAGTCATTGCATGTGTTTTCTTTTCACAAACCACATATCACTAGAGTCATTGCATGTGTGTTGTTCTCATAGACCACATATCACCTGTGTCATTGCATGTGTGTTCTTTCCATGAACAACACATGGATCCACCAGTGTCATTGCATGTGTGTTCTTTTCACAAACCACATATCACCAGAGTCATTGCATGTGTGTTCTTCTCACAGACCACATATCACCTGTGTCATTGCATGTGTGTTCTTCCCATGCACCACACATGGATCCACCAGTGTCATTGCATGTGTGTTCTTCCTACAGACCACACATGGATCCACCGGTGTCATTGCATGTGCGTTCTTCCCATGAACCACACATGTATCCACCGGTGTCATTGTATGTCTACTCTTCCCATGAACCACAGCTAGAGTCATCGCATGCGTGCTCTTTTCATGAACCACAGCTATAGTTATTGCATGTGTGTTCTTCTCATAGGCCATATCATGAACCACACCCAGTGTCATTGCATGTGTGTTCTTCCCATGAACCACACATGGATCCACCGGAGTCATTGTATGTCTGCTCTTTTCATGAACCACAACTAGAGTCATTGGATGTGTGTTCTTCTCACAGACCACATATCACCAGTGTCATTGCATGTGTGTTCTTCCCAAAGACCACAAATGGATCCACCAGTGTCATTGCATGTGTGTTCTTCTCATGAACCACACATGGATCCACCCAGTGTCATCGCATGTGTGTTCTTCCCATGAACCACACATGGATCCACCAGTGTCATTGCATGTCTGTTCTTTTCATGAACCACAGCTAGAGTCATTGGATGTGTGTTCTTCTCACACACCACATATCACCAGAGTCATTGCATGTGTGTTCTTCTCACAGACCACATATCACCTGTGTCATTGCATGTGTGTTCTTCCCATGCACCACACATGGATCCACCAGTGTCATTGCATGTGTGTTCTTCCTACAGACCACACATGGATCCACCGGTGTCATTGCATGTGCGTTCTTCCCATGAACCACACATGTATCCACCGGTGTCATTGTATGTCTACTCTTCCCATGAACCACAGCTAGAGTCATCGCATGCGTGCTCTTTTCATGAACCACAGCTATAGTTATTGCATGTGTGTTCTTCTCATAGGCCATATCATGAACCACACCCAGTGTCATTGCATGTGTGTTCTTCCCATGAACCACACATGGATCCACCGGAGTCATTGTATGTCTGCTCTTTTCATGAACCACAACTAGAGTCATTGGATGTGTGTTCTTCTCACAGACCACATATCACCAGTGTCATTGCATGTGTGTTCTTCCCAAAGACCACAAATGGATCCACCAGTGTCATTGCATGTGTGTTCTTCTCATGAACCACACATGGATCCACCCAGTGTCATCGCATGTGTGTTCTTCCCATGAACCACACATGGATCCACCAGTGTCATTGCATGTCTGTTCTTTTCATGAACCACAGCTAGAGTCATTGGATGTGTGTTCTTCTCACACACCACATATCACCAGAGTCATTGCATGTGTGTTCTTCTCACAGACCACATATCACCTGTGTCATTGCATGTGTGTTCTTCCCATGCACCACACATGGATCCACCAGTGTCATTGCATGTGTGTTCTTCCTACAGACCACACATGGATCCACCGGTGTCATTGCATGTGCGTTCTTCCCATGAACCACACATGTATCCACCGGTGTCATTGTATGTCTACTCTTCCCATGAACCACAGCTAGAGTCATCGCATGCGTGCTCTTTTCATGAACCACAGCTATAGTTATGGCATGTGTGTTCTTCTCATAGGCCATATCATGAACCACACCCAGTGTCATTGCATGTGTGTTCTTCCCATGAACCACACATGGATCCACCGGAGTCATTGTATGTCTGCTCTTTTCATGAACCACAACTAGAGTCATTGGATGTGTGTTCTTCTCACAGACCACATATCACCAGTGTCATTGCATGTGTGTTCTTCCCAAAGACCACAAATGGATCCACCAGTGTCATTGCATGTGTGTTCTTCTCATGAACCACACATGGATCCACCCAGTGTCATCGCATGTGTGTTCTTCCCATGAACCACACATGGATCCACCAGTGTCATTGCATGTCTGTTCTTTTCATGAACCACAGCTAGAGTCATTGGATGTGTGTTCTTCTCACACACCACATATCACCAGTCTCATTACATGTGTGTTCTTCTCATAGACCATATCAGGAACCACACCCAGTGTCATTGCATGTGTGTTCTTCCCATGAACCACACATGGATCCACCGGTGTCATTGTATGTCTGCTCTTCTCACAGACCACACATGGATCCATCAGTGTCATTGCATGTGTGTTCTTCTCACAAACCATATCATGAACCACACCCAGTGTCATTGCATGTGTGTTCTTCCCATGAACCACACATGGATCCACCAGTGTCATTGCATGTGGGTTCTTCCCACAGACCACACATGGATCCACCAGTGTCATTGCATGTGTGGTCTTCCCATGAACCACACATGGATCCACCAGTGTCATTGCATGTCTGCTCTTTTCATGAACCACAACTAGAGTCATCGCATGTGTGCTCTTTTGACAAACCACATATCACCAGTGTCATTGCATGTGTGTTCTTCCAAAAGACCACACATGGATCCACCAGTGTCATTGCATGTGTGTTCTTCTCACAAACCATATAATGAACCACACCCAATGTCATTGCATGTGTGTTCTTCTCACAGACCACACATGGATCAACTAGTGTCATTGCATGTGCGTTCTTCTCACAAGCCATATCATGAACCACACCTAGTGTCATTCCATGTGTGTTCTTCTCACACACCACATTTCACTAGAGTCATTGCATTTGTGTTCTTCTCATAGACCATATCATCAACCACACCCAGTGTCATTGCATGTGTGTTCTTCCCATGAACCACACATGGATCCACCGGTGTCATTGTATGTTTGCTCTTCTCACAGACCACACATGGATCCACCAGTGTCATTGCATGTGTGTTCTTCTCAGAAACCATATCATGAACCACACCCAGTGTCATTGCATGTGTGTTCTTCCCATGAACCACACATGGATCCACCAATTTCATTGCATGTGGGTTCTTCCCACAGACCACACATGGATCCACCAGTGTCATTGCATGTGTGTTATTCCCATGAACCACACATGGATCCACTAGTGTCATTGCATGTCTGCTCTTTTCATGAACCACAACTAGAGTCATCGCATGTGTGATCTTTTGACAAACCACATATCACCAGTGTCATTGCATGTGTGTTCTTCCAAAAGACCACACATGGATCCACCAGTGTCATTGCATGTGTGTTCTTCTCACAAACCATATAATGAACCACACCCAAGGTCATTGCATGTGTGTTCTTCTCACCGACCACACATGGATCAACTAGTGTCATTGCATGTGTGTTCTTCTCACAAACCATATCATGAACCACACCTAGTGTCATTGCATGTGTGTTCATCTCAATAACCCCACATGCATCCACTAGTGTCATTGCATGTGTGTTCTTCTCACAAACCACAACTAGAGTCATTGCATGTGTGTTCTTTTCACAAACCACATATCACCAGAGTCATTGCATGTGTGTTCTTCTCATAGACCACATATCACCTGTGTCATTGCATGTGTGTTCTTTCCATGAAGAACACATGGATCCACCAGTGTCACTGCATGTGTGTTGTTTTCACAAACCACAAATCACCAGAGTCATTGCATGTGTGTTCTTCTCACATACCACATATCACCTGTGTCATTGCATGTGTGTTCTTCCCATGCACCACACATGGATCCACCAGTGTCATTGCATGTGTGTTCTTCCTACAGACCACACATGGATCCAGCGGTGTCATTGCATGTGTGTTCTTCCCATGAACCACACATGTATCCACCGGTGTCATTGTATGTCTACTCTTCCCATGAACCACAGCTAGAGTCATCGCATGCGTGCTCTTTTCATGAACCACAGCTAGAGTTATTGCATGTGTGTTCTTCTCATAGACCATATCATGAACCACACCCAGTGGCATTGCAGGTGTGTTCTTCCCGTGAACCACACATGGATCCACCGGTGTCATTGTATGTCTGCTCTTTTCATGAACCACAGCTAGAGTCATTGGATGTGTGTTCTTCTCACAGACCACATATCACCAGTGTCATTGCATGTGTGTTCTTCCGAAAGACCACAAATGGATCCACCAGTGTCATTGCATGTGTGTTCTTCTCATGAACGACACATGGATCCACCCTGTGTCATCGCATGTGTGTTCTTCCCATGAACCACACATGGATCCACCAGTGTCATTGCATGTCTGCTCTTTTCATGAACCACAGCTAGAGTCATTGGATGTGTGTTCTTCTCACACACCACATATCACCAGTCTCATTGCATGTGTGTTCTTCTCATAGACCATATCATGAACCACACCCAGTGTCATTGCTTGTGTGTTCTTCCCATGAACCACACATGGATCCACTGGTGTCATTGTATGTCTGCTCTTCTCACAGACCACACATGGATCCACCAGTGTCATTGCATGTGTGTTCTTCTCACAAACCATATCATGAACCACACCTAGTGTCATTGCATGTGTGTTCTTCCCATGAACCACACATGGATCCACCAGTGTCATTGCATGTCTGCTCTTTTCATGAACCATAGCTAGAGTCATTGGATGTGTGTTCTTCTCACACACCACATATCACCAGTCTCATTGCATGTGTGTTCTTCTCATAGACCATATCATGAACCACACCCAGTGTCATTGCATGTGTGTTCTTCCCATGAACCACACATGGATCCACTGGTGTCATTGTATGTCTGCTCTTCTCACAGACCACACATGGATCCACCAGTGTCATTGCATGTGTGTTCTTCTCACAAACCATATCATGAACCACACCTAGTGTCATTGCATGTGTGTTCTTCCCATGAACCACACATCGATCCTCTAGTGTCATTGCATGTGGGTTCTTCCCACAGACCACACATGGATCCACCAGTGTCATTGCATGTGTGTTCTTCCCATGAACCACACATGGATCCACCAGTGTCATTGCATGTCTGCTCTTTTCATGAACCACAACTAGAGTCATCGCATGTCTGCTCTTTTCACAAACCACATATCACCAGTGTCATTGCATGTGTGTTCTTCCAAAAGACCACACATGGATCCACCAGTGTCATTGCATGTGTGTTCTTCTCACAAACCATATAATGAACCACACCTAGTGTCATTGCATGTGAGTTCTTCTCACAGACCACACATAGATCCACTAGTGTCATTGCATGTGTGTTCTTCTCACAAACCATATCATGAACCACACCTAGTGTCATTGCATGTGTGTTCATCTCAATAACCCCACATGGATCCACTAGTGTCATTGCATGTGTGTTCTTCTCACAAACCACAGCTAGAGTCATTGCATGTGTGTTCTTTTCACAAACCACATATCACCAGAGTCATTGCATGTGAGTTCTTCTCACAGACCACATATCACCTGTGTCATTGCATGTGTGTTCTTTCCATGAACCACACATGGATCCACCAGTGTCATTGCATGTGTGTTCTTTTCACAAACCAAATATCACCAGAGTCATTGCATGTGTGTTCTTCTCACAGACCACATATCACCTGTGTCATTGCATGTGTGTTCTTCCCATGCACCACACATGGATCCACCAGCGTCATTGCATGTGTGTTCTTCCGACAAACCACAGATGGATCCACCGGTGTCATTACATTTGTGTTCTTCCCATGAACCACACATGTATCCACCGGTATCATTGTATGTCTACTCTTCCCATGAACCATAGCTAGAGTCATCGCATGCGTGCTCTTTTCATGAACCACAGCTAGAGTCATTGCATGTGTGTTCTTCTCATAGACCATATCATGAACCACACCAGTGTCATTGCATGTGTGTTCTTCCCATGAACCACACATGGATCCACCAGTGTCATTGTATGTCTACTCTTCTCACAGACCACACATGGATCCACCAGTGTCATTGCATTTGTGTTCTTCTCACAAACCATATCATGAACCACACCTAGTGTCATTGCATGTGTGTTCTTCCCATGAACCACACATGGATCCACTAGTGTCATTGCATGTGGGTTCTTCCCACAGACCACACATGGATCCACCAGTGTCATTGCATGTCTGCCCTTTTCATGAACCACAGCTAGAGTCATCGCATGTGTGCCCTTTTCACAAACCACATATCACCAGTGTCATTGCATGTGTGTTCTTCACAAAGACCACACATGGTTCCACCAGTGTCATTGCATGTGTGTTCTTCTCACAAACCATATAATGAACCACACCTAGTGTCATTGCAAGTGTGTTCTTCTCACAGACCACACATGGATCCACTAGTGTCATTGCATGTGTGTTCTTCTCACAAACCATATCATGAACCACACCTAGTGTCATTCCATATGTGTTCTTCTCATTAACCCCACATGGATCCACTAGTGTCATTGCATGTGTGTTCTTCTCACAAACCACAACTAGAGTCATTGCATGTGTTTTCTTTTCACAAACCACAAATCACCAGAGTCATTGCATGTGTGTTCTTCTCATAGACCACATATCACCTGTGTCATTGCATGTGTGTTCTTTCCATGAACAACACATGGATCCACTAGTGTCATTGCATGTGTGTTCTTTTCACAAACCACATATCACCAGAGTCATTGCATGTGTGTTCTTCTCACAGACCACATATCACCTGTGTCACTGCATGTGTGTTCTTCCCATGCACCACACATGGATCCACCAGTGTCATTGCATGTGTGTTCTTCCTACAGACCACACATGGATCCACCGGTGTCATTGCATGTGCGTTCTTCCCATGAACCACACATGTATCCACCGGTGTCATTGTATGTCTACTCTTCCCATGAACCACAGCTAGAGTCATCGCATGCGTGCTCTTTTCATGAACCGCAGCTATAGTTATTGCATGTGTGTTCTTCTCATAGGCCATATCATGAACCACACCCAGTGTCATTGCATGTGTGTTCTTCCCATGAACCACACATGGATCCACCGGTGTCATTGTATGTCTGCTCTTTTCATGAACCACAACTAGAGTCATTGGATGTGTGTTCTTCTCACAGACCACATATCACCAGTGTCACTGCATGTGTGTTCTTCCCAAAGACCACAAATGGATCCACCAGTGTCATTGCATGTGTGTTCTTCTCTTGAACCACACATGGATCCACCCAGTGTCATCGCATGTGTGTTCTTCCCATGAACCACACATGGATCCACCAGTGTCATTGCATGTCTGTTCTTTTCATGAACCACAGCTAGAGTCATTGGATGTGTGTTCTTCTCACACACCACATATCACCAGTCTCATTACATGTGTGTTCTTCTCATAGACCATATCAGGAACCACACATGGATCCACCAGTGTCATTGCATGTGTGTTCTTCCCATGAACCACACATGGATCCACCGGTGTCATTGTATGTCTGCTCTTCTCACAGACCACACATGGATCCATCAGTGTCATTGCATGTGTGTTCTTCTCACAAACCATATCATGAACCACACCCAGTGTCATTGCATGTGTGTTCTTCCCATGAACCACACATGGATCCACCAGTGTCATTGCATGTGGGTTCTTCCCACAGACCACACATGGATCCACCAGTGTCATTGCATGTGTGGTCTTCCCATGAACCACACATGGATCCACCAGTGTCATTGCATGTCTGCTCTTTTCATGAACCACAACTAGAGTCATCGCATGTGTGCTCTTTTGACAAACCACATATCACCAGTGTCATTGCATGTGTGTTCTTCCAAAAGACCACACATGGATCCACCAGTGTCATTGCATGTGTGTTCTTCTCACAAACCATATAATGAACCACACCCAATGTCATTGCATGTGTGTTCTTCTCACAGACCACACATGGATCAACTAGTGTCATTGCATGTGTGTTCTTCTCACAAACCATATCATGAACCACAGCTAGTGTCATTGCATGTGTGTTCATCTCAATAACCCCACATGGATCCACTAGTGTCATTGCATGTGTGTTCTTCTCACAAACCACAGCTAGAGTCATTGCATGTGTGTTCTTTTCACAAACCACATATCACCAGAGTCATTGCATGTGAGTTCTTCTCACAGACCACATATCACCTGTGTCATTGCATGTGTGTTCTTTCCATGAACCGCACATGGATCCACCAGTGTCATTGCATGTGTGTTCTTTTCACAAACCACATATCACCAGAGTCATTGCATGTGTGTTCTTCTCACAGACCACATATCACATGTGTCATTGCATGTGTGTTCTTCCCATGCACCACACATGGATCCACCAGCATCATTGCATGTGTGTTCTTCCTACAAACCACACATGGATCCACCGGTGTCATTACATGTGTGTTCTTCCCATGAACCACACATGTATCCACCGGTGTCATTGTATGTCTACTCTTCCCATGAACCATAGCTAGAGTCATCGCATGCGTGCTCTTTTCATGAACCACAGCGAGAGTCATTGCATGTGTGTTCTTCTCATAGACCATATCATGAACCACAGCCAGTGTCATTGCATGTGTGTTCTTCCCATGAACCACACATGGATCCACCGGTGTCATTGTATGTCTGCTCTTTTCATGAACCACAACTAGAGTCATTGGATGTGTGTTCTTCTCACAGACCACATATCACCAATGTCATAAAGTGATATTACAAGTCGAAAACTAAAAGATCATAAAGGCTATGGTGACTTGGGATAGTCATAACATGGTGTGAGCATGCGCCAAGTCAACCCAAATAAAGCATCAAAGGAGAATACCACAATACTATGCTTTAGTATGCTAAAACAATGCATGATTCTTTCAAGGCACATTAAACAATCTCATTGATTATAACATGTCATGCTACAGCAAAAATCACTAAGCATAAAGCCAAAACAATACGTGGCATGACATGACAAAGAATAGGCCACAGTCAAAAAACAAGCTCCTTTTACCACTTAAACCTGAACTTTTCCTACTCTTTTCCAAATCAAACCAAACTTATTTGAAAACTAATGTATGAAATAGGGGGTCGAACCAATTTATTCAAGCAAACTAAGCAAGCTAAGAAAACAAAAACCAAAAAAAAATCAAAGACGCTCCAAGAACAACACAACAGTGCATGAAACAATAAAAATGAAGTGTTTGGATGAAACCTGAGATTTTTATTGATGAAGAAGGAGATTCCTTGGGCATCCCCAAGCTTTGACGCTTGTACTTCTTGGATATTACTTGGGGTGACACGGGTGGCATCCCCAATCTTGAGCTTTAGTCCATTCTTCATCTCATTACATCATTCTTTCCTTACACCTGGAATTTTTCCTTCATACAAAACTTCACACAATCTTTATTAGCAACATTAGTGTACTCAAGATAATAAGTCTTTGGGTTCAGTTTCAACACCAATAAAACTTCCATTAAAGCACAAGCTACTGAGCACTTCCCTCAAAATACTAAATTCCCCAAAAAGAACCCAAAAATGAATGAACAAGAAGCAAATGCAAATAATGGCAGAAATCTGTCAAAACAGACCAGTAGGTAAAAACCAATTTTTTTCGAAGACCTTCTGTTTCTCAAATCAAAAAGTGTTGAACTAACGAAAGTTGGATAACAACCTGGGGCATAAGCACAAAACATTACAGCTCAAACCAACGTACAAAGATTTTACACGAATTTTTATAGCGATTTACGAAAATCCGTTTCGGGACAGTAACTTTCCCAAGCATTACTTCTCTCTCATTAGAGGTTACTCTTGGCACAAAAAGCAAATAAAAAGGATAAGGAGAGGTTATTACAGAGGTAATAACTTCCAAGACTCATCTAAAACTTTTGGGTTATCTCCCAATAAGTACTTTTCTTTAACGCCTTTAAGTTTGGCATAAGAAGCAAGATAAGTGAAGTGTTTTCAAATGAAGAAGCATTAAGATTGATACCATAAATATCTTAAACAAGGAAAGGTATCTCATCCAAATAATTTCTAGAGGATCCTCTCTCAATGCTCTTGGGTTCACTATTTTCAACAAACGAGTTTTCAAAACAATCCAATCAAAATTCTTTTCGAAGGCTTCATGCATTGCTACAAGTTTAAAGGGTATTGGTATCTTAATTTCCTCCCCATTAGGTTCGGTTTTGCCCATCTTCTCTCGTGTAACAATAACATCTATACATGAGCCTAGCATATTAAAACGTTCAAAGACCTTTCTAGCTTCCTTAGCAACATCATAGAATTCTTTAAGCAAAGTTTCCAGAATGAAATCCCTCTTTTCAGTGTCCTCAATTTCTCTAAGTTTAAGAAACATTCCTTGCATTAAGGGGTTAAGGTTAACAAACCTAGCTTCCAACATGTGAACTAAAGATGCTGCAGAAATTTTATAATTCGGAGCAAGTTCTGCAAGGGATCTATCCTCAATATCCTCAGGCTTACTAACATGATTAAAGAATTCTTCAATATTATCTTTTCCAATTATTGAGCCACTACCTATTGAAAGGTCTTTCAGGGTGAGCTTAGGGATCAACATGGTGAGCTAAGAATGAGGTAGCAACTAGAAAGACTTAATTTTTTGTGTTTTTAGTATAAATAAGCTAACTAGAACAACTGATTTTTTTGTTTTTGATAAAGAAACAAGCAAACAAAATAGAAATAAACTAAGCAAAACAAATAAAACAGAGTAAAGAGATTGGTTATGAGGGACTCCCCTTGTGAAGATGTCCCCGGAAACGACGCCAGAAAAATAGCTTTGATGGCACGTGGTTGACGTGGGAGCTTCTTCTTCTTCAGTCCCCCACAACGGCGCCAGAAAAATAGCTTGATGGCCCAAAATATATCGAGCTTGTAGGGGAACCCCAAGAGGAAGGTATGATGAGCACAACAGCAAGTTTTCCCTCAGTTATGAAACCAAGGTTATCAAACCAGTAGGAGCAAGGAAACACCTCCAAGGTGTTGTTTCCAACTTGGAATCCTGCACAACACAACCACAGAACTTTGCCCCCAACTTACTGTGAGGTTGTCAATCTCACCGGTTTTGCTGAAAACAAAGGATTAAATGTCTTGTGTGGAAGATAGTAATAGCTTGCAACAAGTAAACAGAAAACAGTAAATAGCTTTGTAGATTGATGGTAAAAGAAAGGACTGGGGCCATAGTTCACTAGTGGTGATTATCCTTAAGATAGATGACATGTTGGGTGAACCAATTACATTGGGGCAATTGATAAACATCGAGAAAGCATACATGCATATACTAATCATCTTGACTCCTATGAGATTTGATTGGGCATTAAAACATTATACATAGACCGTAATCCAACTGCATCTATGACTAATAATCCACCTTCAGGTTATCATCGGAACCCCCTCTAGTATTAAGTTGCAAGCAAGAGATAATTGCATTAAGCATTACATGTAAAGTAAACAATATGATTGTTCTATGAACAAAGGATTGTTGTTTTCTCCCTAGTAGCAACAACACATCTAGTACCTTAGAGATTTCTATCACTTCCCCAGATTACTAGAGGCATGAACTCACTATCGAGCATAAATACTCCCTCTTGGAGTTGCTAGCATCTACTTGTCCAAGATATCTACTACCAATAGAGAGCATGCAAGATCACAAATAACAAAGACATGATAGAATCAATAATCAATCTGAAATAGCATCTCAATATCCATCGGATCCCCGTCAACACAACTTGTAGGATTACAAATAGATGATCTTGATCATGAACGGAGCTCACAAGATCTAAACATGATAGCACAAAGGAGGAGTACCAACCATCTAGCTACTACATGGACCCGTAGTCCCAGGATGAACTACTCACACATCACACTAGAGGCAGGCATGGTAATGAAGAAGGCATATAGGGTGAATTCTCCCCTCTGGCAGGGTGCCGGGAAGAGCATCAGATTCCTCTCGATCTAGGGATGAAGATGACGACATCTACAGACTCTTTCATGGAATTTTGATCGGGTACTTAGGGTTTCTTTATCAAAGGCGATATATAGGCGAAAGGGGAGGCCGAGGGGTGCCCTAGGCAGCCACACCATCCCCTGGCGCAGGGCAGGCCTGGCCACGCGGCCAGGTGGTGTGGTCGGCCTCTAGCCCCTCTCCGTCTCGTCTTTTGGCTTTGTGTCCACCTCGGTGAAATATTGACTTTGGCTTTTGTCCTGTCCAATTCCGAGAATATTAATTTTCTGACTTTCTGGAACCAAAAACAGCAGAAAACAGGCTACTAGCACTCTGGAATCTTGTTAATAGGTTAGTCCAACAAAGTGTATAAAAATACTCCAAAGTGTGGACAAAACATAAGAAAGTAGATATAAAACAAGCATGGAACATCAAAAATTATAGATACATTAGCAACATATCAAGGCCCTCCAATGTCGATGCCATATCAACAAATGCAGAGAGACATACACCCCCTAAGCCACTTTGATTCGTGGACCAGTCTCATGAATCACCATGTGAGGTCGGTTGGGGCCGCTTCATCAAACGGTGTTGCGATATGAACAAGAACATTAAAAGAGGGTAGCAACTAGAGAATAAATGCCCACATATTGCTATGTGTTTTATCCGTACTACATGTCTACCCATAGACCCGCTCAGATACCACTGAAGAGGTTCCGTAGCAGAAAACAAAAAAATTATATCTACTCGAACACTAATACCAGGATCTATACTATGTAGACATAAGCAACGGAAGAGAAAGACGGTATTCATACCTTTTGAAGACCGAGGGACACCTTACGCAGGAAGGCGTATATTGATGAAGACGAGCAGTACCTCAAGTGTGGTGCCTCTGAAGTTCGTCACATGTCTAGTGTGGGTGACGTCAACCGGACTCCGATCCAGCCGAGCAGCGGAAGAAGTAGATGTCGGATCGCTGATCACACGACGGTGGTGTGAAGGTGGATAACTCACCCACGAGGTACTCCCCAATATTATGGTGAAGTCCTCAATGTATGAGAGAGATAGAATAAGAGGGAATGGTGTGTTTCCAAAGGGGGAGGGGGACCCCTATATAGTGGGAGGGGCGCACCACTCAGGGGTCACGCGGTGTGGGACTAATCCCCACACCCGCCGGCCACCTAGGGGTAGCCGCCGACCCTTAATTAATCTTTTGTTTACCTTCCAAATTAAACTTGTTATGAGAAAACTAGTGATTAAATATCTCACGAACTTGATGGCACACTTTACTTTACTTGCCCTTAATAAACTTGAACCATTGTGTCTTCTATGTTGTATATGCTTGCACTTATTTGTTGGGAATTAGCAGAACCATGCTTTCATGGGGAACGCTTTCAACATTGCACTTGGTACTTGTACCTAGTTGATAGCATGCTCTTTTTTATATGGATGTCATCGGTGTGAAATGAAAGGGGAGCTTGTAAGTCCACGGAGTTATGTATATGTGTTAGAGAAACGCCTGGGCCGCTGGTCTAATCCATGCTGACATGGTGGAAACCTGCGGTGTAACCATAATGAGTTGTCTATGAAGCATTCTTCTTATAAAAAAAGAGTCCTATATTGAGAAAAAAGAGAAAAAGAAAAAAAATGACATTATGAAAAGAGGAAAGAGAAAAAAACACCATATTCCCATGGTAAATAAGAAGATTGCTGAGATGCTCGTTGTCTGCTTGCCTTGTCATTTTGATATGGGGATTTTTCCGTATCATTGGGCAAGGGGTACCCCGTTGGCGGTTCTCTATGATACACATGTACTTACGATGACAAGAACTTACCGGTGACTAAACTTGAGTAGCATGAGGACCGGCCCTCGTATTCAAGGGACATGAGATTTCTAACTTATACTTCGTCAAGCATGTACACCATAGTTTGTTCACTTTAACCTGAATCACTTCAAGATGCTTATGATAGGGGCAATGAGAGCTAAAAGCTAATAAGTACCATAATTTTTTGAAGCTCTTTATGAAACTTGAATCTCTACTTCCTTCTATGAAGGCCTTTCTTCCACCATTATATTGAGTCTCCACCTTCTATATTTATGCACCTACTTTGAGAGCATAGTGGCCATTCTTAGTTCAATGTGCATTGTCCCAAGACTTGTTGATTGATGCATACCTTGATATTTGTTTTAAATTATTTGTATCTAGTCACTCTTATGAACTTTGAAGGTGTCCTATGCATTTATATTTGCTACTCTATGAGGGACAACCTGAATACTATTATGCTATGTTTTCTTTATGTGAAACAAACAAACGTCTTGCAAAGCATTGTTATTCATGAATGTTTTGTTTATGCCTTTTCATGTTGCATCATAGTTTTCTTTGTCTTATTGCTAGAACTCAGTCTTTCATGTTATGATTGAAGTACTATGATGTAACTACCTCGGTGAATTACGCTCTTAGTTGCATGCCTGGATGAGCGAAAGTGGTTAAAATAGTATGGTGGGGCCCAGGGCCACTCACAGGTAGACCTGTCGGCCATCCTAACCACTACTAGAACATCGGAACAAGAACGAGCGGCGTAATCGGCAGGCGAAGGGATCAACTACATACACAAGTGAGTATGTATGCAAGCCACCATACAACTGTTCGTAGAGCCATTCCATCTAAAAGAACTAGAAATATAGCAACGCCATACGGCAAGATCCAAATATCCTAGATAGAGATAATAGTTTAGGATAGCTCCTCATACATCAAACATCAGGGTATCAGGCGGAAGCAGAAAACAAGATCCGAGTACAGATCAGAAGCGAATTGGCATAAGATGCCACATAAATAAACACATCCCGCCCACAGATCTCACGGATCCCCATCCCCGAAATCTCTACACCGAGTGATCGTTGCCAACATCATCCGTCTCCTCCACCCAGTATCCATCTTGCGAATACACCTGTTCATCTGAATCAAACAATTTATCGTGTGAGACCCTAGGGGTACTCAGCAAGTATTTATGCCTCTAAAGGGGACATATACCTGGGGTGACGCAATTGCAGCAAAAGAAAATAAGTAACAAGTCTATAGATACTCGCTAACCATCTGCCTAACCAATGATAGGCGGATGTCCGTTAATTAGTAACAACAGTTATAACAGTATAATTAACAGATCCATCCTCCTTCTCGTTTACCAACGAGAAAGTGGGCGAACACCCCAACCGTTGGCAGTTTTATTAACCATTCCATGAGTATTGCACTATTTACTAGTCAGTTACTTCGTCCAATTAAAAGCGGTACTTTATTTATACTTGTCTATGATCGAGAAACTGTGCTCCAAGTCGTCCATAACCACGGACACGGTATTCAGAAAGATTTACCCTGCAGGGGTGCACAAATAGCAACACACACTCGATCAACCTCAGAAAAACCAAATCAAAACCCAACGAGGCATTCACGAAAAAGCGATCACAGGATTCAGAAATATTTCAGGGGGCCACCCCAATAAGGTACCCGCAACGAAGTTGGCCGACTCCGAGACGGACCCAGGGTTTGCGAGAACGGCTGTAAACGACTAGGAACCCGAAAATGTGACTGGGCTTGTCGATACCGCGAAATCGTGTCGTGATCCCTAAACAGTACAGGTGCTCCTCGCACAATCTTAAATAAAGCAGTAAACATGGCATAAGTACAGGATGGTAATAAAGCCCCAAACTACTTTGTGGCTCCAAGAAATAAGAACGAATCAAGCTCTGGCTCGGGGGGGTCCATAAGGCCTCCCGGATGTGGATAGTGTGAATAGTCAAGGAACAGGAATCAAGTATTCGGGGTCCTACGGGACACAAGTGAGCATGAAAAACCAAATAGCGGATATTGCTCACCGGTGCCGCTTTCATTAGTTATCCCATTACTACTCGGGTTAAGTTGTTTAGGTACCTCGGTATCCATCGACACTCACATACCCTACACATGCTATTCTACGACTCGCATGGCTCAAACAACTCTTGTAGTAATGGCTCATGGGATTGAGGAACAGGCTCGGTGGGGTTTAAAAGTAAAGGCTATGCAATACTTGGGATTCAATTTAATGCAATCGCGACCCAATGATGCAAGAATAAGATAGAAGCAATAGGTACTATATGTATGCAAGCATGTGGTAGTGCTTGCCTGGCAGCTCAGTTGAAGCAAGAGACAGATCTGGGTAGTGCTCCTGTGATTCCTGATATATCCCCTGCTCGGCGTCTATTCGAAGAAGAACCAAACAAACAAGGGCCAACATAAATAAAGTGCACAAGCATATGAATTAAAATGCGACAAGCAAACAAGCATGTCATGATGAATGATGCACAATTTACATGGCAATAAAGTAGCATGGCATGGGTGAGGTGTGGGATACAAGAATTAAGCATTTTATTGAGTTTTAGTCACAATTTAACCTCAAATAAGTTGCTGTAAACTTTATATTTATATGATGCATGATGAAATTCAGAACATGGTATGCATAGTTGGAACGGGCTCGTCGCGCTGATCGATTTAGACATATTATTTGTCGAATTAGGAGTTGTAGAATTAAAGTTATTAATTATTTAAGAAAAGGCATTTTTATTACATTTAAACAATTTCGAAAATATAATTTGCCCAAAAGATATTTTGAATGGCATATTTGAATTCCTCACATTTTTCTGATTCCAAAACATATATTATTTGTGTTATTTGGAATTACAATTTAAAATTTATTAAAAACAGATTCAAATTCAGATTAAACATTTACTAAAATTGTTTTTTATTAAAACAGAAAAGCAGACAGACTTTTTATACCCAGAGACAGCTAGCCCCAGACGCTGATGGGTGGAACCAGTGCTGACTGGGCAGAAACGGTGTGCAAAAGCTTTTCTCACCGCGAGTCGACCCAGCCACCGTGACCGACAGGCGGGTCCGTGCCTCAACCGGGGCCCACGTGACAGTGAGCAAAAAAGTAGCTGCCACGTGGGGAGCCAAGGTCTGCGGGTTGAGGATCGGGAACCCCAGGTATCTTTTCGTAAAACTACTATGGAGGCTGACATGTGGGTCACTTGGGACCGCGGGTTTAGGGGATCAAAAAGGTTGGGGGGTATGTGTAAAGTGTGCGGCTGCTACTGTTTGTCTTCCTGAATTCACTGACGAACACGATAGAGCACGCGCGGCGCGGTGGGGGCTCGAACCCGCGACGCGGTGCGCGCGTGCAGGCGGCGGTGACCACTGGAGCAGGCTGGGGTTGCTAACAGGAGGGCGGACGGCTGCTAGCTAAGGCGTATCGCGGCGCGGACACGAGCCGAAGCAACGGCCGCCGGCGCAGAGAGAGTGTTTGGTGAAACGATCGGCGAGACCAGACTACGATGGAGAGAGAGAGGATGTCAGAGAGGGAGGCCAGCTCACCGCGAGGTGGACGACGACGATGGATCAGTCCGGGGAGTGCCGTAGTGGCGAGGACGCAGACGCCGACGAGGTTAGGGTTTTCGGTGGGCGTCGGCGAATGGCGTCGAGCGGAGACCGTCTCCTCCTCGCTGGGGCGCGCAGGGCCGACGAGGTGGACCACGTCCGCTTCCCCGACACCCTTGACACCCGCCCGCCGCCGTGGTTCGTCGAGGAGATGGAGGAGGCCGACGATGGGGTGGAGAGGGGTGGCATGTGAGGGAGAAGGGGAGAAGAAGGGCGAGGCCCTGGTAGATTGTGAGACCAGGCACATGGCTTAATAGGATTGATAGAATACTCATACAAACAAGTTGCAACTTCTTTTCCAGAAGCTCATTCGAAAAGAACTCTAAGGTTAAGCGTGCTTGGCCTAGAGCAATTCTAGGATGGGTGACCGACCGGGAAGTGGGTAACCGGGTGCGCACGAGTGAGGACAAAGTGCGCAGAAAAGACTAGTGTTGGTCTGTGAGGCCAGTCTAGATATCCTATTAAGCTGCTAGGAGTGACACCCCCCGGGCCCAGGAGTGGACGGGGTGTTACATAGATCTGGGGAGGACAGCCAGAGAGGAGGGAGTAGATATGCACGAGAGGGAGAGGAGATGCCGTGGGGGCACGGTAGAGAAAAAGGTGGCTCTTCCTCTCCACGAGCATGTGCTCGTCCGGCTCGGCAGGGCATGGGGTGCCTGCAGGTGGGGACGACCAAGGGAAGGAAGGGCTAGCTCGGGCGTGGGGTAGCTTGGCAGGGAGAGAGAGAAAGAGAGAGGCCCGAGAGGTGAGGGGTAGATGGCATGACTAGGTTTTGTCTCGGGTTAGGTTTAGACAAGGGGGTTTGGGATAGATGGTGGTTCGGCCTGGTGGGGCCTCTTTGGCAGCGAGAGAAAGAGGGGTCGAGAGGGAAGGCCTCGGTTAGATGGAGCTAGGGTTGAGGTAGCTTGGTTAGGGTAGGGTTTAGAGAGAGGAGAAAGGGAGAGAGGTTAGGGATAGGATCTTAGGGTTTTGGTGAGGGGTGTGACCTAACAAGATCATGCAAGGTGAGATGAAGGTGAGGAGGGGAAGGGTTAGGCTTGGTTAAGCAAAGAGAGAGGGGTTTAAGCTAGAGAGGGAAAAGGTAGGGTTTAAAGACCACATGGAAGGGAGAAAGAATAATATGGTGAGGATCTAGGTTAAGAGAAAAGGGACTCCACTTGTTTATGCATGCACTAGGGCTCAACAACACAAAATGATGGTGCCCTAAGAATGTTGGAGTAAAAGAAAAGGGCCCACTTGGCTTGATTCCCAAAGAACCCAGATCCACTCAAAAATCCAAGAAAAACCAAAGAAAAAGGGATGGAGGTGGTGGATTTGCATGGCCCATGCATGAATAGTAGATGCCATGTTTAATTTTGTGAGAACACAAATGAATCCCATGGCATTTATTTCCATGCATTCCCAAATAAGGAATTAAAATAAGCTAAAAGAATTTAAAAGAAGGTTCCATGTGGAGTGGATGGAGATGATCATATTTGTATATATTTTGGGACATGCTAGTGTGTATGTTCCACTAGATGAATAATAGCCTCAAAAATATCCCAACATGAGCATACATCCATAATAATCCATATGGAAGCTAGAAAAAGGGGATGCCATTCACAAAGCATGCAAAGGTGGCCATGTGGCTCTCATATACCAATAATGTGAAAACAACATGGTGCATATATGGGAGCATGTGGTAAATAGAAGTGGATCCATCCCAACCCACATGAGCTAGATTTAAATGCCAAAGGAAAAGTGTAAAAGCTCATGGACAATTTGGATGGTGGAATTATAAGGTGGTGACAAGGAAAAGGTGGTGGAGTTGAATAAAAGATATGCCCCCAACTCAACTTGGGCATCAAGCGTTTATCAAGAACCAAATACAGTATATCAAGAGCCAAGTACCATTACTAATGCATGTGAGAGAAGAACCAAATGAAAAGGGTTTTATATGATGCTCAAATGCAAGGAGGCATGATGACATGAGCATGATATAATTATGATGCAACAATTATATGTAGGTAGTAGCATATATATAGACTAGGCTAGTAGCATTGCAATTGTTAGACAATTGGGATGCTACAACTCTCCCCCACTAATCAAGAATCTCGCCCCGAGATTCGTAGGAAAAAGAAACCAACACAAGGAGAGACAGGTGTTCGGAACGAAGGTGACCCTCACGTTCCCAAGTTGATGAACAACAGAATGGTGCGACCATTACAGCTTGCAAAACTTGCTAGACTTGTTGCGAGTCTTGCATTTTGCTTGAGACACAAAGGGTTAGAAGAATTGAAGGATTGTCGTGAGACAAGAAGGATAGGATGAACATAGCTCCGGTTTTCTCAAGAAACATGATACAAGAATAGAACCACTTGTGAAAGAAATAGAAAGGACGGTGTATCAGGGAGAAAGAAACGACACACCATTAAGATTAAAGATTTACCGATACGAGAGAGGATGAATCTTTGTCTCGCCGGAAGAAAAGAGCTAGATTGGAGAGGTTTTGAACCACTATGACAATATCATTGTATCTTCTCTAGAATTTGAGAAAAGAAGTTCAGAAACAATATTGCCTTCAAACAATAGAGTTCCTTGATATCAACGGAAAGATTTAGTTAGACATTGTCGGATTAGATTCTTCTTGCGCCGCTAAGAACCAAAGGATCACGCAATTGAGGTGCGCAGATATAACTTCCAGAGACGGATGTGATGCTAGATTATGGTGGAATCCCGAGAAGAAAAAGAGTATATAGGATCTGGAGTTTATTGTAGAGATACTTATTGCTTTCTTTAACTTTGAGGCTAACGCAATAGATTTGCGGCTGATGGCATCAACCATAATTGGCTTTACCTTAGAAAAAGAATTGATGAAACAAAGAGAGAGATAGTTTCCTTCCATCTTGTTTGGGAATGTCGAGCACCGGTAGAAAGACGAGGACATAAAAGAGTTTATGTTTGTTCCCACCAGATAATTAAAGATTTTTGCTCTGTGTAGAAAGGCGTGAGATTACCAACAAGAGATTATTGATTACTTTCTTCGAAAGAGCACTCCGGAAAAACAAGGACGGAAGTAAAAGTATCGAGGAATAAAGACCACTTCTAACTTCCATGGAATGAGTGAAATTGCATTAATCCGCCAATCCAATGTACAAGAGCGAATGATAAGAGTAGTGGTATGGTAGCTACTCCATCCCGCACCCAAAGCATTACTCCGCACATGAATAAGAAAACCTTGGAACCCAACTACCGAAACAGACTGAAGGTCTTGACAAAGAGAATCTCATGAAGCTCTGTAAGAAAACAAGGATTTGATGTAACGATTCGCCGAATCCAAGATAGATAAGGATGATGATGTTGTCGTCATGTCGGAAGTACCAAGCCACCGGAAAGATATGAAGGGAACAATTACGGAGAACAACTGCAAGATTTGACAGATAAAGAAAAAGATAGCACCAACTTGAACAGAAGGAATACCAAAGATCTGAAAAGTCTTCATGGCCTCCGGTGGATTGAGCATAGACGATCGAACGAGATGGTTCCAAAGATTACTTAACGAGACAGAGGTGAAAAGAACTCCATGTTCTTCTTGAAATGATTGAGAGAGATTTAGCAGTCATGAGGAAATCTTCAACGGAACGACGATGATAACTCGCCAACAAGGAAAAACTCCGGGTTTGATTGAAGGTGGAGGATGGAATTAACAATGGACTTGCTGATTTCAGAATTGAAGCGATCTATTTAGCAGAAGGACGTGGTCGAGATAGGTGACTTCAAGAAGTCAGAGTTCACACTTTGAGCCTTTGCACACAAGCAGTGCTCACGAAGCTTGACAGAAAAGACACAGATGATCTTCCATGTTCTTCCATTGATATATAATAAGAAAGCATATCATGATGATATACCACCATGGATTAACAAGATATTCCCAGAATACCAAGTTCAAGAGGCGAGAGAAACGAACAAATGCTCGAAACACTTTCTGGGCTCAACGCTTTTTGAAAGCTCAACGTTACGAGCAAGGATTCATGTAGAAAGAGATGCACTGGCAGAATAGATTGTCTGGTCCTTCGAAAGAAAAAGAGATGTCGACTTGTTTTCATTGTCGATTGGATCATCGGTTACAAAGATAAAAAGATCTTGGATAAAGGAACGATGATAGCTCATACCTTAAGAAAAGCTATCAAAGGTGAAAAGATGCAATTCCCTCGTATCAAAGAGAATTTTGCAGATATGGAGTTCAAAAAGATGTGAAGCATGATAAACAGATGATAGACCACCGTAGTGCCTTGCGAAAACTCCGGATTGCCAAAGATACTTGAATATGCATAGATATGATCATGGTGTAACTCAAAATCCGAGGAGATAACCGTCACCAATTGGAGGATAGTGTTGATAGCATTATCCATATTCCACTCATGATAAGTGTCATATAGCTATGCCGAGAACCAAATTACAATCACCAGCATCGGATCGACACATGTTATGTAATTAGCTCAAGAGAATTTGGAGATGAAGTAAAACTCCAGGATTAAGCGCCGGTAAGAAAAGAATGAGTTGGCACGATCATGTTGATAAAAGGAAGATAGACAATGTTTCACACACGACTAAAGAGGAGTGTGGAAACACAAATGTATCAAAGAAAAAATTTCCGCATTTTTCCGCATTAAAATACCAATAAATGCGCAAAGCCACTTATGAGATAGAAATTAGCAACTCCACATTATGTGAAAACATGCTAGAAGGAAGAACACCCTTAACAAGACTGCGCCGGTTAAGAAGGAGTCGATTAGATCGCGTCGGTTTACACAAAGCCTGTCGGTATGGAATGTGCCAATAGTGGATAACCAAAGGCAGATTGCGACAACAAGGTTGGGTGCAACAGATAGACAAGGAATTACACACACACACACACACAACCTATGGTACTACGGAACCCAGAACACGTGAATCCTAGTTTGAATTTTTAGAAGAGGATTGAAAACGTTACACTTCCTTACCAGAAAAGGGTGGGTGGCTGGGTAAGAAGAAAACTGGAAGCAGTCCTACTCTCGCGTTTTGTTTTTCCCTATTATACATAGCTACCAAAAATATTTGCTAGACTGACAACGACCATTTGGCTGAGACCCTGAAGGGCGGGATGGCTCTGATACCAATTGTAACTACCTCGGTGAATTACGCTCTTAGTTGCATGCCTGGATGAGCGAAAGTGGTTAAAATAGTACGGTGGGGCCTAGGGCCACTCACAGGTAGACCTGTCGGCCGTCCTAACCACTTCCAGAACATCGGAACAAGAACAAGCGGCGTAATCGGCATGCGAAGGGATAACTACATACACAAGTGAGTATGTATGCAAGCCACCATACAACTGTTCGCGGAGCCATTTCATCTAAAAGAAATAGATATATTGCAACGCCATACGGCAAGATCCAAATATCCTAGATAGAGATAATAGTTTAGGATAGCTCCTCATACATCAAACATCAGGGTATCAGGCGGAAGCGGAAAAGAAGATCCGAGTACGGATAAGAAGCGAATTGGCATAAGATGCCACATAAATAAACACATCCCGCCCACAGATCTCACGGATCCCCATCTCCGGAATCTCTACACCGAGTGATCGTTGCCAACATCATCCGTCTCCTCCACCCAGTATCCATCTTGCGAATACACATGTTCATCTAAATCAAACCATTTATCGTGTGAGACTCTATGGGTACTCGGCAAGTCTTTATGCCTCTAAAGGGGACATATACCTGGGGTGATGCAATTGCAGCAAAAGATAATAACTAACAAGTCTATAGATACTCGCTAACTATCCGCCTAACCAATGATATGCGGATGTCCATTAATTAGTAACAACAGTTATAACAGTATAATTAATAGATCCATCCTCCTTCTCGCTTAGCAATGAGAAAGCGGGCGAATACCCCAACCGTTGGCAGTTTTATTAACCATTCCATGAGTATTGCACTATTTACTAGTCAGTTACTTAGTCCAATTAAAAGCGGTACTTTAGTTATACTTGTCTATGATCGAGAAACTGTGCTCCAAGTCGTCCATAACCGCGGACACGGCTTTCAGAAAGATTTACCCTGCAGGGATGCACAAATAGCAACACACACTCGATCAACCTCGGAAAAACCAAATCAAAACCCAACGAGGCATTCACGACAAAGCGACCACAGGATTCAGAAATATTTCTGGGAGCCACCCCAATAAGCTACCCGCAACGAAGTTGGCCGACTCCGAGACGGACCCAGGGTTTGCGAGAACGGCTGTAAACGACTGGGAACCCGAAAATGTGACTAGGCTTGTCGATACCGCGAAATCGTGCCGTGATCCCTAAACAGAACAGGTGCTCCTCGCACAATCTTAAATAAAGCCGTAAACATGGCATAAGTACATGATAGTAATAAAGCCCCAAACTACTTTGTGGCCCCAAGAAATAAGAATGAATCAAGCTCTGGCTCAGGGGGTCCATAAGGCCTCCCGGATGTGGATAGTGCGAATAGTCAAGGAACAGGAATCAAATACTCGGGGTCCTACGGGACACAAGTGAGCATAAAAAACCAAATAGCGGATACTGCTCACCGGTGCCGCTTTCATTAGTTATCCCATTACTACTCAGGTTAAGTTGTTTAGGTACCTCGTTATCCATCAGACACTCACATACCCTACACATGCCGTTCTACGACTCGCATGGCTCAAACAACTCCTGTAGTAATGGCTCATGGGATTGAGGAACAGGCTCGGTGGGGTTTAAAAGTAAAGGCTATGCAATACTTGGGATTCAATTTAATGCAATCGCGACCCAATGATGCAAGAATAAGATAGAAGCAATAGGTACTATATGTATGCAAGCATGTGGTAGCTCTTGCCTGGCAGCTCAGTTGAAGCAAGAGACAGATCTGGGTAGCGCTCCTGGGATTCCTGATATATCCCCTGCTCGGCGTCTATTCGAAGAAGAACCAAACAAACAAGGGCCAACATAAATAGAGTGCACAAGCATATGAATTAAAATGCGACAAGCAAGCAAGCATGCCATGATGAATGATGCACAATTTACATGGCAATAAAGTAGCATGGCATGGGTAAGGTGTGGGGTACAAGAATTAAGAATTTTATTGAGTTTTAGTCACAATTTAACCTCAAATAAGTTGCTGCAAACTTTATATTTATATCATGCATGATGCAATTTAGAACATGGAATGCATAGTTGGAACGGGCTCGTCGCGCTGATCGATTTAGACATATTATTTGTCGAATTTGGAGTTATAGAATTAAAGTTATTAATTATTTAAGAAAAGGCATTTTTATTACATTTAAACAATTTCGAAAATTTAGTTTGCCCAAAAGATATTTTGAATGGAATATTTGAATTCCTCACATTTTTTCTGATTCCAAAACATATATTATTTGTGTTATTTGGAATTACAATTTAAAAGTTATTAAAAACAGATTCAAATTCATATTAAACATTTACTGAAATTGTTTTTTATTAAAACAGAAAAGCAGACAGACTTTTTATACCCAGAGACAGCTAGCCCCAGACGCTGATGGGTGGGACCAGTGCTGACTGGGCAGAAACGGTGCGCAAAAGCTTTTCTCACCGCGAGTCGACCCAGCCACCATGACCGACAGGCAAGTCCGTGCCTCAACCGGGGCCCACGTGATAGTGAGCGAAAAAGGAGTTGCCACGTGGGGAGCCAGGGCCTACGGGTTGAGGATCGGGAACCCCAGGTACCTTTTCTTAAAACTACTATGGAGGCTGACATGTGGGTCACTTGGGACCGCGGGTTTAGGGGATCAAAAAGGATGGGGGGTATGCATAAAGTGTGCGGCCGCTACTGTTTGTCTTCCTGAATTCACTGACGAAAACGACAGAGCACAAGCGGCGCGGTGGGGGCTCGAACCCGCGACGCGGTGCGTGCACGCAGGCGGCGGTGACCACTGGAGCTTGCTGGGGTTGCTGACAGGAGGGCGGACGGATGCTAGCTAAGGCGTATCGCGGCGCGGAGACGAGCCGAAGCAGCGGACGCCAGCGCACACACAGTGTTTGGTGAAACGATCGACGAGACCAGACTACGACGGAGAGAGAGAGGATGTCAGTGAGGGAGGCCAGCTCACCGCGACGTGGACGACGACGATGGATCGGGCCGGGGAGTGCCGTAGCGGCGAGGACGCAGACGCCGGCGAGGTTAGGGTTTTCGGTGGGCGTCGGCGAATGGCATCGAGCGGAGACCGTCTCCTCCTCGCTGGGGCGCGTAGGGCCGACGAGGTGGACCACGTCCGCTTCCCCGACACCCTTGACACCCGCCCGCCGCCGTGGTTTGTCGAGGAGATGGAGGAGGCCGACGATGGCCGACGATGGGGTGGAGAGGGGTGGCATGTGAGGGAGAAGGGGAGAAGAAGGGCGAGGCCCTGGTAGATTGTGAGACCAGGCACATGGCTTAATAGGATTGATAGAATACTCATACAAACAAGTTGCAACTTCTTTTCCGGAAGCTCATTCGAAAAGAACTCTAAGGTTAAGCGTGCTTGGGCTAGAGGAATTCTAGGATGGGTGACCGACCGGGAAGTGGGTAACCGGGTGCGCACGAGTGAGGACAAAGTGCGCAGAAAAGACTAGTGTTGGTCTGTGAGGCCAGTCTAGATATCCTATTAAGCTGTAGGAGTGACAACCCCCGGGCGCAGGAGTGGACGGGGTGCTACATAGATCTAGGGAGGACATGCAGAGAGGAGGGAGTAGATATGCACGAGAGGGAGAGGAGATGTCGTGGGGGCACGGTAGAGAAAAAGGTGGCTCGGCCACCTTTTTCCTTCCTCTCCACGAGCATGTGCTCGTCCGGCTCGGCAGGGCGTGGGGTGGCTGCAGGTGGGGACGACCAAGGGAAGGAAGGGCTGGCTCAGGCGTGGGGTCTCTTGGCAGGGAGAGGGAGAGAAAGGGAGAGGCCCGAGAGGTGAGGGGGTAGATGGCATGGCTAGGTTTGGGCTCGGGTTAGGTTTAGACAAGGGGGTTTGGGGAAGATGGTGGTTCGGCCTGGTGGGGCCTCTTTGGCAGCGAGAGAAAGATGGGTCGAGAGGAAAGGCCTCGGTTAGATGGAGCTAGGGTTGAGGTATCTCGGTTAGGGTAGGGTTTAGAGAGAGTCGAAAGGGAGAGAGGTTAGGGATAGGATCTTAGGGTTTTGGTGAGGGGTGTGACCTAACAAGATCATGCAAGGTGAGATGGAGGTGAGGAGGGCAAGGGTTAGGCTTGGTTAAGCAAAGAGAGAGGGGTTTAAGCTAGAGAGGGAAAAGCTAGGGTTTAAAGACCACATGGAAGGGAGAAAAGGGACTCCACTTGTTTATGCATGCACTAGGGCTCAACAACACAAAATGGTGGTGCCCTAAGAATGTTGGAGTAAAAGAAAAGGGCCCACTTGGCTTGATTCCCAAAGAACCCAGATCCACTCCAAAATCCAAGAAAAACCAAAGAAAAAGGGATGGAGGTGGTGGATTTGCATGGCCCATGCATGAATAGTAGATGCCATGTTTAATTTTGTGAGAACACAAATGAATCCCATGGCATTTATTTCCATGCATTCCCAAATAAGGAATTAAAGCCAAGCTAAAAGAATTTAAAAGAAGGTTCCATGTGGAGTGGATGGAGATGATCATATTTGTATATATTTTGGGACACGCTAGTGTGTATGTTCCACTAGATGAATAATAGCCTCAAAAATATCCCAACATGAGCATACATCCATAATAATCCATATGGAAGCTAGAAAAAGGGGATGCCATTCACAACGCATGCAAAGGTGGCCATGTGGCTCTCATATACCAATAATGTGAAAACAACATGGTGCATATATGGGAGCATGTGGTAAATAGAAGTGGATCCATCGCAGCCCAAATGAGCTAGATTTAAATGCCAAAGGAAAAGTGTAAAAGCTCATGGACAATTTGGATGGTGGAATTATAAGGTGGTGGCAAGGCAAAGGTGGTGGAGTTCAATAAAAGATATGCCCCCAACTCAACTTGGGCATCAAGCGTTTATCAAGAACCAAATACAGTATATCAAGAGCCAAATACCATTACTAATGCATGTGAGAGAAGAACCAAATGAAAAGGGTTTTATATGATGTTCAAATGCAAGGAGGCATGATGACATGAGCATGATATAATTATGATGCAACAATTATATGTAGGAAGTAGCATATATATAGACTAGGCTAGTAGCATTGCAATTGTTAGACAATTGGGATGCTACATATGATCCTAGCTTTCAATGTTTTACAAATACTTTGATCAAGTCTTTGATGGTGCATGTCACCTCAAAAATTATTCTATCTCTTTATCACTTACCTACTCGAGGACGAGCAGGAGTTAAGCTTGAGGATATTGATACATTGCAAATGTATCTATAATTTTTGATGTTCCATGCTTGGTTTTATCTACTTTCTTATGTTTTGTCCACACTTTGGAGTACTTTTCATATGATTTCTTGGACTAACCTATTAACAACTGACACAGTGCCAGTTGCCTGTTTTCTGCTGTTTTTGGTTCTAGGAAAGTCAGAAAATCAATATTCTTGGAATTGGACCGGACAAAAGCCAAAGTTGATATTTTCCCGAAAGACTCACGGAGCCAGAAGGAGAGTCGGAGAGGGGCCACATGGCATGCTGTGGGCCCCCTGGCCTCCCACCGACCTTGCCCTCTGGCCTATAGGAAGCCTCCCGAGGTATAAACCCTAAATAGTCAAGCCTCCAGCCACGAAAAGTTCTGCAGCACCGGCGCCACCGAAGGGGAGATTCGAGGGACAGAAAGTCTCTGTTACGGCACCCTGCCAGGACGGGGAAGTGCCCCTGGAGCCATCTCCATCAATCTCCACCACCATCTCCATCCCATGATGAGGAAGGAGTAGTTCTCTCTCGAGGCTAAGGGTTCTACCGGTAGCTATGTGTTCATCTCTCTATCTATGCATGATCATATTGTGATCATGAGCTTGTAATCTATAGATCTACCTTGCTACTCAAGTGCTTTAATGAATCTCTGCTCTCCCCATGTGTGTGAAAGTGACAGCGTGCTCACCATGGTGGCCCTTAGGCTAGAGATAAAAAATACTTGTTATGAGTTATATTTGGAGTTGGATGTCTTTATGAAATTTTGGTGTTTGTTGGACTCATATAGTTCTCAAGGTGACAGTGTGGGGTTTTCTAGATGGGAAAGGCTTACTTTGAGGTGTGTTGTTATAGCCCTCCCATCTATTAGAGTGTTCAACCGGTGAGTAGTTAAGAGTAGTATCATAAAGAGAAGATATTTATATGAGAGTGTGCACTAGTGAAAGTATGATCCCTAGGCCTTTTTTCTAAGCACTGAAACACCGTTTGCTATTAGATCTATTATATGTTTGCTATTAGATCTATTATATGTTCGTCAGTGGCTATTTGATTTTTAGCGACTGCTGGCTATGTAGGGATGATAACGTGATATATATAGGGAAGGAGCGCTCCCTATAGGTCCTTATTTACCTTTTTTTTAAATGAACATATATTAATACCACACGGATACCAATATGTTTGCAATAACGCATACCCTATTAGCAATACGGATAAACACAGCTGAAAAAAGAAAGAAAAATTACAAAATGAAAAGTCCCGCTATAGTAATCAGATCCTTAGGAGAAGCGACACAACCACCACCAAAACAACACCGGAAGTCCACCCCCTCCAAAAGCGACGTTCCAAAAAGGAAACAATGCACAGGCGCTACCATCGCTAGGTCAAAGATCTTAGTTTTTCACCCTGGAGAAAGTTCTCGCTCGCAAAACATTGCCTTCTGCGAGACCATTGCTAGGCACAACCAATGAATGCCAGTCTTTGGGTTTTCACCCGCAAAATAAGATTGTGAACTCCTCTTGTGATGTTGCACCCTCTAACAGGCGCTGCTGCGAATCACAGATAACCAAGCCAAATCCTCATCTTCATAAAGACTTAAACCACCACAGCTAGCCCACATGTCTCTGACTTCGTGACATTCTCTGCATCTGACTTCGCCATATGTATCATCAAAGACATATCACATGACGGTAACAGGTAGCAGAGAGCTTCACGACACTCCCACTAAAACCAAACGGTCAGAAAAAACACAGGTGCGCATGACCGAATAGCTTCCGATCTAGCAAGTTCCAGGCATATGCGCCCATAGGAGTTCATCGATGGAGCCTTCCGGAACTAGACACTCCGTCTAGATCAATGGAAACACACATCAAGTAGATCTTCGTCTTGGTGTGAGAGGGATCTGAGGACCACCCCCTTTATTCAAACCGAGCCGGCAGCCCCCTCGCCACCCGCCGGCAACCTGCATGTTCCGCCGCACCAAACGCTACTAGCAGCCCTGTGACTAGGCTAGTAACGAGTGAGATGACAGCGGAGATGACAACAGAGCAGGGTCAACCCCCACCAGATATGGCTCTACCAGCAGTGAAGAGGTAGGAAGGCAGCATCAGAGCCCCAGATTGCAAGAACTAGGGTTTCCAACACTAGCCGGCTTGGCTGCGGACTTCCACCGCCGGTCATGGCGCCGTCGGGAGGGACCTCTGCCACCACCCCAACCAAGGGCGCTGCACTGGTCGCTAGTCGTCGTTGATCCGGCCATCTCTGCTCCAGCAGCCATGGTGGCTGACTCCGGCGTCCACCCACCCCAGACCACCTTAGGCGGCCGGTCGTCGAGGCCGACGGCAGCGGCGGCGTCCCCGGTGGCACTGTAGGGTGCGACAAGCAAGGGGGCGATCCTTCTTTACCTATTAGTACTTTCTAATATGTAAAATCTATCGCCCCAACATGGGAATTTGAATATAACAATACGTGTACGACATGATCAAATTTATGCAGAACTCTTGATTTCTCCATTAAAAAAATTGCCGGTCACACAATTTCTTTTAGCCCGACAACTTTGCTGCCGGCAGCGCAGACGTTCGCGCCAATTGATTTTTTTAAACTTTCGGAAACTTTATTAGATTATAATAAGGTCGTTCTCAAGTAGTGGAGAAAATGAGGGAAAATATCAACCTTAGAGTCATCAATAACTCTGACAGCTATCGATAACACCTCAGCTAGCAAGCTCTCGTTCACATTCATTAGCCTCTCGCGGACAGTGTTGTAAAGTCGTCCTGCCTAGAGCCTTAGAGTCATCAAGAAACCTTGACAGCTCTCGATAATCAACCGCTCCAGTACCTCTGTAATCAAATGGATTAATCACAACGTCAACTACCTCCACTGAATCAGATTCAATGATGATCGATTGGCACCCAATCCCTTCTGCCAACTGAAGTACATAAGCAACGGCATTGCTTCAATGGTTGAAACATCAATCACACGGTCCTTATAATCACATGAGTTAGCTAAGTATAAAGTTACCGCGAGAAACTCGTATGATTGCTCCCATAGTTCTAGTTCCTGAATACACTGAAACATCCATGACTGCTCGGATAGTTTTCTACCCTAACTTTTTTGACATTGCCGGCCACAATGACTGTATTACTCATCGCTGCTCTTCCTAGCATTGGCACCGGTTCACAGTGCTTCACTTGTGTTTGTTGGAACTGGCACAATCTGCAACACTGTCTGTCGTGTACTTTTCAGCAAGTTGATGAAGTGCTTTCTCATCAATAGTCGGAGCGTGATCGGCTTGGCTCGAATCAGTCCGGTGAGACACAAGTAACAAGAACTAAGTCGCCGAGACACACGTACGTAGAACCTAAGTAGGCACACATGTAGCTTGACCGATTCTTCTATGCAGCTAGCTCATGTACCCATCACAAGAAACACTATAGCCACAGGTGCATATCGCGCCTCGTAATTTTCTGTATTTCTTCTGTCTCGGTAGTTTAGTGCTAGGGTTCGCAGCATAGAAAATAAAAAATGTCCTACGATGTGAACTATACGCTAAGATCTATCTACTAGATACATGCAAAAGGTGGATATACATTTATAGGGAACTTACACTCGAAGACAAAAAGCTTTGTTACGAGATGGAACTCATGGATGATGTAGTCGTACACTTTCCGATCTCCAGATCGTGATGAAGTCCAGCATGTCCAGCTCCAGCACGTCCATCAGATCCAGCTCCAGCAAGTCCAGCACCACAATGCAGCGGTGCATCCGTGATCGCACACACGTCCGGTACCCGGACAACCTCCATCCCTCGCTCCAGCAAAGCAGCGGAAGCAGCAACTCTTTTCCAGATAAAGCCACCGAGAACATGTATCTCGCTAATCCGAGACCATGGGAGAAAAATACTAGAGGGGGAGAGAGATACTTCACGGGGAGGTGTCTGGAAGAAGGGGCGTGAGGGGGGCTTTTTATAGGAGGAGGGGGGGTGCTCCTCCCCATGGCCGGCGCCTCATGGAGGTGACCCCTCACCTCCCCCATTCATGTGGTGGTAACCCTCTCCACATTAAAATGCCCCTTCACATTCTCTTTTAAAGTTTCCACTTTAAATGCATTAAATTTCTCCAAATTTAATGCTCTCTCATTTAATAAAGCACTTTTATTAATTTTATTCAAAATGTTGTTAATTACTTTAATTAACAAACATTCACATAAAACCCTGGCAACATTTCTGCAATTTCACCCGAAACAGTTTCGGTGTCTATTGAAATAATTCTAGTGCTTTCTTAAATCTTTATCTGAAACATATTTGCTCCAAATGGTGTCGGTATCCCTTAAGTGTGTCACCCTACGGTTCGCGAATAATGCAGACATGATCGACACCCCTCTCAGATCAATAATCAGAAGCGGGACCTGGAGATCCATACTAACTCCTACACATTCAACAATGACTTCTATGATCGTGAGAATCTTTAACGCTAGTAACTAAATCCTTTTGTCTAGCGATATATTACATGTCCGAGATTTGATCATCGGTATCTCCATACCTAGTTTGATCTCGTTACCGACATGTACTCTTTTCTTGTTCCCTTGATATAACATTCTAGTGATCATATCACTTGCTTGCAAGCTATTTCAATGTGATATCACCGAGAGGGCCCAGAGTATATCTATCCTTCATCGGAATGGACAAATCCCACTCTTGATCCATGAGCCTTAACATAACACCTTTGTAGCACTAAACCCACCTTTATAGTCACCCTGTTACGGTGTGACGTTTGATGTTATCAAGATACTCTTCCGGTGTTAGTGATTAACATGATCTCATGGTCTAAGGACTAAGATAACTTCGTATGATGTTATAGCAATATAAACATAATGACTTTGATCGTAATGCTATACTTCGGATGAATGTTCATCACATCATTTCACCAATGTTGTGTCCTCGTTATTAACAACATCCAATATCCATGATCAGGAAACCTTGATCATCTTGTTAATCAACGAGCTAGTTTATATGAGAGGCATTACTAGGAACTTTGTATTTTGTTTATTAAACACACATGTATTAACGTTTCCAATTAATACAATTATAGAATGCAAAATAAACATTTATCATAAACATGGAATAAGATAATAACCACTTTATGATTACCTCTCGGGCATATTCCCTTCATTTACAAGTTACAGGGATAGGCAGCTTATATACACGCATAGAGGCAATACTTGCTAGCCTAATCGGTGTAGAACTCTAACCCTACACAGAGACGGAGACATATACGTACGTCCGGAATGCACACGATGTCCTACCGGCATCGGTTGTCCTTACCTTTTCTAACAATCACCCTCCTAAGCAAGATGTGAGCTTCACCTCGACCTGGGTCCCAAATGCGCCAACTGCTCCTTGCGGGCGTCATCCTCGGCATTGCTTTTGCTGCTCCAAGCGTCATCCTCCATGTCACCGACTTTCCTTTTGTCGACTTCTCCATGGCTTCACGCCGACAATCCTTTTTGTCCGCGCCCTTCTCCACGCCTTCACGCCGACAGTCCTTTTTGTCCGCACCTTGAGACATTATACTTGGTTCAATGAAGTACTTTCTCATCGATGCTTCACATATTTGATCTTCTGCTTGCCGGTATTCTTGTATGCAATAGAACAAATATATAGGAGCTAGCTCATGTTGGTTGTGTTGGATAATTAGGCACAATTTCCATGATTAATTCCAGAATATTAAACATGACAATACCAGCTACTAGCACATGTAACTCGAACATACTAGATGTACTAAACAACAAGATGAACAGAAACATGCAGCAGCTAAACATGTACTCACAGAACATGATGAATAACCAGACAGCAGCACGTCACACGTACCGTTCAATTGCAGTAGTCGTAGCAGTAACCTTGGGGAAGATTGATCGAAACAGACGACGGCGAAGACGACGATAGGCAGCACCGGACGACTTGGATGGAAGACGACCCGTGATGAAGAACTCGAGCAGTCGCGCAGAGCGCTTCCCAAAAACCATATTCGCCCTCTCCCGTACAGGATCGCAAAGGCGAGTGGTTCTGGAGACCTGCTCTCCCGTTCGCCGGTGCACGCCGGCAAGCGGGATGGAGTAGACTACGGTGGCGGCGCAAGGCAGAGAGGAGGCAAAACCCTAGATTGGTTTTCAGTGTGTTCATGGTGGAAGCCACACTGGCGTTTATATAGAGCGGCTCGGGAATCCCGCATAGGGTACGTCGTGGACCAAGCCCACGTTGCGCACGTTCAGGTTGGTTACAGATAGCCCATGATCTGGGAGCGACCCGAATAGGCTGACTGTTGACACTATCATCGGATTGCTGACAAGTACGCCATGAGGGGGTCCTCGAGGCGTGCGCAAGAGAGGGGTGTGAGACGTACGGTGTTCCGGGACGGTGAGCACACAAGTTTACCCAGGTCCGAATCCGTCGGCTTTGGACGGATCCTACTCCTGCTAGCAATCTAGTAATACGGCAGAGCCGGAATATGGGTTACAAGGGTTCGCCTATGTGAGTTGAGATTGTAGACTATTGAGGTTCTAGAGTGTTGCCCTAAAGGCTCTCCCTAGGACGGCTTATATAGATATCAGGCCTAGAGTTTACAGGAGAGATCTATCCGGCTACGACTAAGAGTCGGTTACAGAGTACATCTTGAACTACAAGTAACACTATGGGCCTAAGTCGGTAAGTCTTATGGGCCTTCCTGAGCCGGATTGGACTCTTTCTTTTCTCCCTGACTGGGTCGCCCGTGAAGCAAAGCTCTAACCCGAAGTGGTCCACCCTGGTCAGTGAGGAACTGTGAGGATACCCAGAAAGTATATCCCCAACAGCAGCCCGCGGAGGCCTCCAAGATCCAAAGTCGGATTCATCGTCGTCTAGCTTGATCTTTGGCTTGCAAAATCTTGAAGGGTTCCTGAAACTTCACAACAAAAAATACGATCCGAGTCTTAAAAATAAGTCGGACCTATCAGAAAGTTACTCGGATTTTCCATCTTGATTTCAAACTAAGCCGGAACTTGATCTCTAATGCCACCTGACACAAGTCATGGTCAAGTCACGTCATCTGACAGACATCCTGTCAGCACGACCGTTGGTGGGTCCGCGGTTCGCGGGGCCGAGGCGCCGTTTCAAAGCGTACGCGGAGATCGCAGCGACGTAATCATCGCGTGGGTCCTTCCCAGTTCCTTCCACGACGTGTGGCGGTTACACTATAGCATTTGCACGAATCTTGGCGCGGTTTGGTGGATATAAGGGGTGAGGATTCTCCTCCTCCTTTCTTCACCTGTTCCCCTACCGTTTCTTCTCCCCCAAATATCCCCCGCGCGTACAGAGCTCCTCTGCTTTCCCCCAAAAACTCCCAGCGCCGCCCATCCTAGGTCATCTGCCACCGGAGAAATGGCTTCTTCATCCTCTTCCGGCTTGGCGGCAGCAGCGGCGACGGCGGCGACGGAAGCGGTAGCGGAGAAGGAAAGCTTCCACGGGGTCTGGATCCCCTGCGTGTTAGATGACGAGAAGCCCCGCGGCGTGGAGACAGAAGGGCTCCTCCGCGCCGGCGACTGGCGGAGCAGCGCTGGGGAGACCGTCCCCAACCCGCACACCGACGAGCAGGTCCACTTCGGCACCCACCTCGACAGAGGTTTGTTGTTTTCTCCCTCGGAATTCTTTTCTGAGGTGATAGATCATTATAGTGTTCAACTCCACCATCTTCCTCCCAACTCTCTCCTAGAGATGAGCGCCTATGCGGCTTTGTGCGAGGGATTTCTCGGCATTAGGCCGAGTTTGACCTTATTCAGGTATTATTTCCATGTCCGGAGAAATTCTATTACTGCCGGTGTTCCTTACATCACCGATACCATTAGTTTTTCACTTAGACGCGAGCGTGCATATCCCAAGATCTTAGCTAGTGACTCGGTCAAACAGTGGCTAGCCACATTCTTTTATCACAAGGATATTCCGGCTCCCCACAAAGCTACTGCTTTGCCGGCTTTCATCGATGGAGCTGCCACGGCCCAACCGTCTTGGGACGAGGCTCCTCCGGCTCTCACCTACGATCTGATCCTCGCTAAGAGGCGGATCGAATACTTGATCAAACACAAAGGACTAAAGGGATCCGACTTAGTCCAATGCTGGGTGTCATGCCGGATCCAGCCCCTTCAGTACCACGGAGACCGACTGATGCACTCCATCACATCGTCCAAGAAAGACTCCCTCCGCATCAGCCCAAGAGCCTACACCACGCAAGGCTACATAAGCCAGATAAAATGGCTGATAAGGGAGCGGATCGAGAGGAGGATCCCGGAGGTTTCTCTGGACATGCATACGGCGGAAAACCCCGTAGTCCCGGTAAGCTTCTAATAGTAAACCTTTTTATGTGTTTCAATCTTTAAGTTACATTGCAATACTGATATATTTTTCTTTTTTCAGCTTGCTAACCTCCCCTAGTCGGAATTTGCTCCACTCGAAGGATATCCTCCAGAGTTTTCTCAGGAGACAGAAGTGGTTCCATTACCGGACATTGCGCTCAAGAAGCGCAAAGCTCTGACAGTGGCTGTTGGCACAAAGGTGGTGCCCATCGTGAAGAGGTAACTTTCAATCACATCTTCCGCCTTTGCACTTTACTCGAAAATTTCCTTCCAAGATGTAATGTTTCCTACTTTATTACATTCTCAGAGCTAAACAGCTCATCAAGGGCAAGGGGAAGGGAATTTCTTTGAAGCCCCTATGACAGACGAAGCTTACCATAGCTTCTCCTGCTGTGGCTCCTGCAACTCCTGCCCCTCAACCTTCCGCAACGCCGGTGATCATTCCTTCTCCAGTTGTCGCAGAAGATCCGGCTCCTTCAATGGAGCCTGTGATCCTTGAATCGCAAACTGACATCACCATGGGTGAGTCTGGTTTAGATAAGGGTGAACCCTCTTTGGGTAATGATCCCTCGGCAGAAACCTTTGCCGACAACCTTCTCAGCAATCCGGGACTTGCCAAGTTTGGCCTGTCCCGGAAATCTGCTGAAGCGATCCCGCGGCTGGCAGGCAATGCCTGGAGAAAAGAAACTTATCTTCCGAAGAAGAAGCGCGAGAATCAGAGGACATCAAGCACTCTGATCTTCTTGAACAAGTGCGTCTTTGCAACGAGAGGATCAGGTCCCGTGAGCTTCCAACTGCTCCAGTGACTCCTCTGACTCTCGCTGAGAAGGTTGCTGTAGAAGTAAATGCGAGTTTGGATAAACTTACTCGCGAACAATATGTAAGTCGGAATTCTAACTCCTGTTTTTCCTTTATTTCATATCATATCCTCTAGCCCCCAAGCATGAAGTAGGATAAATAATCCGGGTTTATGCTTCCTTAGGATGCCAAAGAACGAACTAGTGTAGCCCCCAAGGCTCGTGCTGATATTAGCAAAAATATTAGCCCGAGTCTTTAGTAGCTTTCTGACTTTAGGTATTCTGACTTACAAAAAGTATATTCCTATAACCAGGATTTGTTGAAGAATGTTTGTGATAAGCGGAGAGGGATCAAAGCTCTCCGACTTAAAAATGCTGAGCTTAAAGTTGCCAAGGATGAGGCCGAAGGTAAACATTCCGAGACTCAAACCTTGTCTTTCATGTTTTCATAGTCGAATTTTTTACTGAATTGTTGTTCTTTTTCGACTTACAGCACTGGTAAAACAGTCCTACGCCATGATTGAAGAGGCCGAGAACCTCAAGACTTTGGTGGTGGAAAACAAGGAGCTTCGCTAGGAGCTGGATCATCTCAAGGCGGATCATGAAAAGAGCATTGCTCAAATCCTTGAGTCCTCCTCCATGGCTAGTGACGAGCATGATCGTAAGATTGCTGCTCAAGATCAAAAAATCTCGGACCTCAATAATGAGTTGTACAGAGAGAGGGACCTTTCCGAGGCGCTCCGGGATAAACTCCGGAGTCTTCGGGAAGAGAAGACCAAAGTTGACAATGTCATCTTCGGTATGTTCCATCTATCTGATTTGTCTATTTTCTTCGACTTCTTTCAATATCGGATTTTCTTTAACTGTTTTTGTTTATAGGTCCTCTGAACTTGACGGACTCCACCTACGCTGATCCCCGCACCCACCGGCTTACCCAAGTCAGTGACCTGCTTCATGACTTCCACCAATCCCTTGAGGACATTGTCGAAGCTCTCAAGATTCCGGACATGCATAGCATGTCGGACTTTCAGGTGCGGGACAAAGCAAAGGAGATGCCGCAACTTGTCCAGTATTAGAACATGTCCTATGCGCGGACCGCGGCACAGAACGCTCTCACCATGGTCATGAGCCATCATGTAAACATGGAAATATGGCAAGTGACCAGAGGGTACTGCAAAGTAGATGAAGACGGCCAGGAGCAGGACATCAAGGCCATTATGTACTCCTGCGCCAGATATGGGTGTCACGTGGCTAATTTGACCAGCTATGAGACTCCTTTCTTCACCCGCGTGGACACTCCGCCTCCGCCTCCCAAAGAATCAGCAGAAGTTTTCGACAATGAATGCACCACCTCGGACGTGGACATCTAGGAATGATATCAAGGCGACGTATCCAGCGAGCCGGCAGCTCCTTCCTCTCCTGCATCATAGAATCCCGGAAACTTTTATGTTATTCTGAAAAACATGATGGGCCTGTAAATATGCAGTACTATAATTTTGCTAGTGCTAAGCTTTTGATCTATTCAGCACATTTTGGCTTTAAATTTTTTGCGTGCCTGAAATGTTTACATAAGCACATGTATTTTTTTGCGTACACTTATCGTTTATCTGGCTTTCCGCCTCGTCCCTTTCGTGAGCCGGCTAAACCTTCTGCTCAGAAACATTGCCGAGCAACGGAGCTCAATTGCTAAACCAGTTTAAACTCGGAAACAAAGCCGGCTTCCAGTACCAAAAATTCACTACTCGGAAAATACCCGCATCCAGCAATCAGACAAAAAACCAAAGTATAGACTAGAAACTTTAGAGTTATACTTGAAGGTAGCATTTTTAGAATCGGAAATCTAAACCAGAACGAACATGAGCATAAAGTACTTTCACGCATTCTGGGATTTTCGACTATGACATGATCATTCGGAAATAAGATGGTAAAAACTTCTCAGAAAAACTTGAGGCAACCAAAACTTTTATTTCTCACAGAACATGTACATATATATGATTACAAAGAAGGATAAACTAAGAATAAAAGGGACATAGCTGAGCAATATTCCATGGTCTGTCTAACTCATCCGGATTTGTACTGCCTACAGCTCTCTTTCTCTTCTTAGTAGCAGGTCTTTCTTTGACTGGCCTCATGTCAGTTAAGTAGTATGAACCATTGTGCAATACTCGACTAGCGAAAAAGGGCCCTTCTCATACTGGGGAAAGTTTGTGCTTTCTTTGTTGCACCAGCCAAAGAACCAAATAACCTTTATTGAAAGATCTGTTTCGGACTCTCTGGCTATGATACTTGCGTAACTTCTGCTGATAGGCTGTTGATCTCATTTCAGCAACGACGCGAACTTCTTTGACTAAGTGGAGATCGTTTTGTCGAGAAATCTCGGCATCCTCTTCAATACACGCGGCCACTCTAGGAGAAGTATGAATTAAATCACTAGGAAGAACTGCTTCTACACCGTAGACAAAGAAGAAAGGTGTGTATCCTATTGACCTGTTTGGAGTTGTTCGTAAACTCCATATCACAGAGGGTAATTCCTCTGCCCAAGCTCCCGCAGCACGTCGTAGTGGTGCTTCGAGTCTCGGTTTTAGGCCTTGTAGGATTAAACCATTTGCTCTTTCGACTTGTCCGTTAGCCTGTGGATGTGCGACTGACGCATTGTCAAGCCGGATATTCTGCTCGTTGCAGAATTCAGCCAATTCTCCCATAGAAAAGTTACTCCCGTTGTCCGTGATAATGCTATGTGGATAACCATACCGGGTTATAACATCCTCGACAAATCTTTTGGTTGTTTCTCCATCACAACTAGTGACAGGTTTAGCCTCAATCCATTTGGTGAATTTATCCACCATCACTAAGAGGTGAGTAAATCCACTTGGAGCTCGTTTAAATGGTCCTACCATATCAAGCCCTCAGACCGCAAAAGGCCATGTTATACATATTGTTCGCAGCTGATCAGCTGGAACATGAGATTGTTTGGCGTATTTTTGGCAGCCTTTGCACGTCTTGACTAATCGTTCGGCATCTGCCTGAGCTGTAAGCCGGAAAAATCCGTGTCTAAAAGCTTTTGCCACTAAAGATTTGGCTGCAGCGTGGTGACCACACTCGCCTTCGCGGATTTCCCTTAAGATTTCCACTCCTTCTTCCGGAGATACGCAGCGCTAAAAAACCCTAGAAACACTTCGTTTATAGAGCTCACCTTTAACAATAGTATAGGCTTTCGCTCGTCGGATAATCTATCGGCTCAGAACCTCATCTTTGGGTAATTTGGCATCTACCAAATAATCAAGGTAGGGTTGAGTCCAGCTGGGAATTACAGCCAGAACTACTATCAAAGGTGAGTCGGATTGTGTCGGATATTCCTCATCTACTCCCTTTATTGAGGGAACTTTGAGGTGCTCTAAAAAAGCGCCATCCGGGACCTCTTTCCGTGCAGAGCCTATCCGAGATAATACATTTGCTTCCTCATTTTCTGCCCGAGGGATGTGTTGAACCTCAAACCCTTCGAACGATTTAGATAGATCATCCACGACAGCTTTATATGCTGCCATGTGTTTATTTGCATTACAAATATCCGACACTTGTTGAGCAACAAGATCCGAATCTCCGTAACACATTAAACGTCGGATGCCAATATCCTTAGCAATCCGGATTCCATGCAGCAGTGCTTCATACTCGGCAATATTGTTTGTTGTTGTGAAGTGGATCTGCAACACGTATAGAAGTTTATCTCCTTGGGTGATTTGAGCACCACGCGAGCCCCTGAGCCCACTCGAGCCTTAGACCCATCAAAGTAGAGGGTCCAATATTCTGACTCCGGGAGGGTCATATTTTACTTCGTCTCTGTCCAATCAGCGACAAAGTTGGCAAGGATCTGGGATTTGATTGATGTCCGGGGTTTATACTCAATATCAAAAGCTGAAAGCTCTATGCCCCATTTGGCAACGCGTCCTGTGGCGTCACTGTTGTTTATTATATCTCTCATGGGAGCTGTGCTCACCACGGTAATTGGATGCTCCTAGAAATAGTGTCGTAACTTACGATATGCTAGAAAAACACTGTTTTGATTCTGTCAGGACCTCACTTACAAAGTAAGTCGGACGCTGCACCAGGTGTTCCTGATTTTCCTCTGGTCTCTCCACCACCATGACGATTCTAACGACCTTATTTGTCGCCAACATCGGTTCCTAAGGTTCCGGCGCTACAAGGATAGGACCATATGAGAGTACTTTCTTCAGGTCTTGTAGTGCAGCTTCAGCTTCGTCAGTCCAAACAAAATCCTTGGTCTTTTTCAGGAGTTTGTATAATGGTGCGGCTCTTTCACCAAGCCGGCTTACAAATCCACTGACCTCAGCGATGCAACCAGTTAATCTTTGTACGTCCTTCAGGCGAGTTGGCCTGGAAATATTGAGTATAGCCTTGATTTTGTCTCGGTTCACCTCTATGCCTCTTTGAGAAACGATGAAACCTAACAATTTTCCGGCTGGTATCCCAAAGAAGCATTTCTTCGGGTTAAGCATGATGTTGTATTTTCGTGGATTGGCAAATGTTTCCTCCAAGTCGGAAATCAACGTTTCCTTCTTTTTGGACATAACCGTAATATCATCCACATATGCATGTACATTGCGTCCGAGTTGGTCATGGAGGCAACGCTGCATCGTGCGCTGGTAGGTAGCTCTTGCGTTCTTCAGCCCAAAGGGCATCGTAACGAAAAAGAAGGTTCTGAAGGGGGTTATGAATGAAGTTTTGACTTTGTCAGATTCCTTCATCTGAATTTGGTGATAACCGGAATATGCGTCGAGAAAACAGAGGAGTTCCGAGCCTGCCGTAGAATCAACAACTTGATCAATTCTAGGCAGAGCGAACAGATCTTTTGGACAAGCCTTGTTCAAGGCAATATAATCAACACACATCCTTAAATCAGTGGTGTACTTTTTAGGGACCATTACAGGATTGGCCGACCACTCAGTGTGGATGACCTCTTCTATGAATCCGGCTAACTCGATCCGTGCTAGTTCCTTAGCTATTGCCTTACGCTTTTCATCGCCAAAACATCATAGGGATTGTTTGACGGGTTTAGCATTCGGGTTTACATTTAGAGAGTGCTCGGCAAGTTCCCTAGGTACTCCGGTCATGTCAGATGGCTGCCATGTGAAGATATCTTGATTTGCTTGGAGGAACTTGACGAGCGCGCCTTCCTATGCGCTACCTAGGCCTACGCCTATCTTGGTCACCTTGGAGGGTCATCATCCTTCAACGGCGTCTTCTTCGCCTTTTCTGATGCCTTGAACTCCGGATTTGGCTTTGTCACCTCCTTCTTCGTTGCGGGCATCTCGGATGGATCTATGCTCTTCTTGATCTCCTGGTACTCCTGGGCGTGCAACACGGCTTTAGAAAAGGCGGCATTTCCATCCTTGCACTCTCGCGCTTTTTTCGGGTCTCCCCTGATAGTGATTACGCGGTTGGGACCTAGAATTTTCATCGTATTGTAAATGTAACACGGACGAGCCATAAAAGCCTAGTAAGACGGATGTCCGAATATAGCGTAGTACGCGCTCTTGAACGGGACTACTTCAAAAGAAAGTGCCTCCGTCCGATAGTTCTTTGGAGTTCCAAAGGTAACATCCAAAGTGATTTCTCCCAGGGTATTAGCTTGTCTTCCTGGGACAACTCCGTGAAAAATCACAGTGCTGTGATTCAGCTGGGTCTCCGAGATATTCATCCGGCGTAGCGTTTCGACATAGAGAATATTGATACTGCTACCACCGTCCATGAGGGTGTTGGAGAAACCATAACCATCAATAAGTGGATTGACGATTAAGGTGTATTTTCCTCGCCTATGTAGCTTAGGCGGATGATCAGCGCGGTCAAATGTGATTGCCACTTCTGACCAGTCCAAAAATTGGGGGACAGCCAGAACTGTTGTGTTGAGCTCATGTAGAACTGCTTTCTTGACCTTTGTTGGTTGAGCTCCGAGGAAGGTGACATAAGTGTCTTTCTTGGTCGGAAAATTTTTCTTCCCTTCCGGCCTGGGATTTGAAGCATCAGCTTCCTCCATGTCGGAATCTTCCTTGGTATCTTTGTCTTTTTTGGGATTCTTCTTTCCCTTCTTCCGCTTAGCTTTGTAGCCCGCGGTGTCATCTCTTTTGATGTCGTCATTGAAACGACATTCGACGTTCGTGTGGGACGAGCCCCCATTGGCGTCTAAGTGATGCACACATGGGTTATTGGCAATGTCGGCCCAAGAGTAGGTTTTGCCTAGTTGCTGGTCTCCTCTTCCTTGGACCCTTGAAGTCCCACGGCCACGCCCGCAGCCTCCGCCGCGTCCTCCTCGTCCTCTAGACCCGAAAGTAGCAGTGACCACTACTGTTTCCGCGTTGGGTTTCTCTTCCGAGGTATTTTCGCGCTTCTGAGTTTGTTGCTTTGGTTGTTTTGCCGACTGAGGCACAGCTAGGGCATTGAGCAATCCCTCTGCATCGTTGTCAGCATCTACATACTTGCTCGCTGTTTCTATCATCTCTCCCAAATCAGTGACTTTGTCACACTTCAAGCGATGGCGCAGTAGACCAATTGGGAGACCTGCAATGAAAGATTCAATCACAGTTTGATCATTTACTCCCTCACATGAGTTCTTGGTGTCAACCCATCATCCGAGGTAATCCCGGCAAGTTTCTCCGGCCTTCTGGGTGCAATGTTGTAGGTCTCCGACCGTATAAGGCCTCCGACATGTGCCTTCGAAATTCCGAAAGAACGCACTTTGCATGTCATACCAGTTATGGATGGTGTTCTCCAGAAGTTCATTGAGCCATGATCGTGCCGTCTTCCGCAACATAAGTGGGAGATATCGGGTTGTGACCAGGCTGTTTCCGCCTTTGGCGATGTAGCAAGCTTGGAAAAAATCCTGTAGCCATGTATCTGGCTGAGAAATGTCGTCGTAGGCTTGGATATGCCTTGAGATAGCAAATCCTTCCGGGAATCTTGTAGCTCTGATGCGTGGTCCGAAGCACTTTGGGCCCATGTAGATATCATCGTTTTCATAGCGCCGCGCCTCTATATTGGAGTTGATCCTGTGCCTTGCGTCGTTCGGGGATAGAGATCGTCCCGAATGTCGGCTGTGGCTGCGGTGCCTTGGAGCCGGACTTCGGCTTCTGCCACCACCTTCTCCGCGACGTCGTCCTCCTTGTCCCCTTTGAGAGCCGTTGTGATGACTGCTTGGTGGAGAGGGTGGGGCAGCTGGATATTTTCCGGCTGATCACCGGCCTCTGTCTGGAGCGTCATTATTCTAGTTCCGGGGAGGGTCTTCACTACGACGTGCTCCCTGCTAGCTTGTGCCGGCATGGTTTCCATCGTTCCTTCGTCTGTCATTCCCACGATGGTGAGGCTCAGTCGGACGGCTTGCATGTCTAGGAGGTGGCATTTTTTGACGATCCTCCTCCCGATGTTTCTCTTTATCTTCTCCCCTTCGATTGTTCGACTCTCGTCGGGGAGGATTCCTTGGATACAGTGCAGCAGTGGCCTCCTTTTCGGCCGCTGGGGCGACGTTGCTCCAGTCACGCGCATTTCTGTGATGCTGTCCCGATGATCCGGTTCTTGAATAATTGTCTTCCCGATGTTCGGGACGATAATGCTGCTCCGGAACGCGATGGGGTCTTACGTCAGCCCATGCCGGATCTGTGCAACATTGGTTGGAATCCGAGACCAGTTTTTGACTTCTGGACATGGCGACCTTTTGCTGCTCCAGTTCTTTGTTGAGTAGTTTGATTCCCAACTGGATTTCCTCCGGTCCTGGATTAGCCGATAGAATTTCTCGGGCTACCACGGTATTTTGTAGTGGGGTTGGATATACCCAATCTCCTTTGCTATCTTTCCAAGGCTTCCCCATCTCATCTCCGAAAAGGACGGCATGGATCTGCGGGAATTGGTTGTCATTGGTGTGACGCTTCCTGGTCTTCTGGTATTTCCTGGAGTTGTACTTCCCGGCAGATGTTATGCGCTTCTTTTCCTCCTCAATGTTTTTGGCTTCATCGAGGAGTACTTGACGACGCGCTTCTAGGGCCTGTGCCCTCTCGTCCAGTTCTTCAGTAGTATGTTCTGAAGCTGTAGGAATAGGTGTGGTTAATGCAGCATCGATGAGTTTACGCGCATCTTCAGTGATCACGTGTCCATCCACCGATTCTTCTTTTTTCGGCTCGTCTGGGATAAGTGCTCCATCCGAGTCTTCCTCATATTCCTCGGCAATCACCTCCTTTGTCAGAGGGTCTTTTGCGGGGGTCTTGTTCTTCTTGTTATTCTTCTTTGCCTTCTTGGCAGCGCCGGCAGCAAAGACGGCTTTAGGTCCAACTTTCGGACATACTTTCAGACATCTGGACTTCGGGATTATCTCCAACTTCCATGTCATCCTGCGCTTTGGGAGAGTGTTCCCCGGATCCTTCATCCATGGCTTCTCCTTCTTCTGCAGCTTTGGAGTTGTACTCCTCTTCATATTCCGCGGAGAACTTTCGGAAATCTGCTGACGTCATCGATTCATCCGAGGATGCGGGTACGTCGGCGTTTGTTCCAATTGCCTCCAGCACAGATTCGGTGTTTTCTCCAGCATCAGAAGGGCCGGATCCGCATCCCACATATCTGACGAAGTGCGATGCGTGCTTCCTGAGGTACCTGCGGCTCTCACGATCAGCTTCGTCGAAACTTTTGATGGTCTTGAGAATTGCATCTGCGCTTGCGTCTTGCATTATCATACGTCACAATGTGTACCTTAGGAAAGGCATGTCTGTCCCGGCGTCATCAGAGCTGGAATCAGTGTCGTTGATGAGCTCCTCCTAGATTTTGTCTTCCACGGGTGGGCCGATCTGGGATCCAGCTTCTCCAAGGAGATCCACTCCAGATTCGACTTTGACCGCTAGGTCTTCCTCAGGCTCGGGTTTCTCCACTATCTCCGCAACTGGTGCGGGCTGGGTGGGATTAGGGTTTTCTGAGATCCGGAACTCTGCCGCCTCCGCGGACAAAGGGGACCTAGAAGATTCTTCTGCCTCTATCATCACCACTGGGGTGGGTGGGGCAGGTTCAGGGAAACCGATGTAAACATCGATCTCGCCAAAAGAAATGATTGTGTAGGCAGCCACGGCCTCCCTAGCCGGAATCCAAGTCTCGTGGAGAACGATGAGAGGGACTTCACTGGCGTAGAGGATGCGACCGACGGCGATAGTCTCGCCGATTCCGATTCTTGCAGATTCCGCTCGGAACACAGATCCGAAGCTCACTTGCCCCACGGTGGGCGCCAACTGTCGTCGGATTGATGACAAGTACGCCATGAGGGGGTCCTCGAGGTGTGCGGAAGAGAGGGGTTTGAGACGTATGGTGTTCCGGGACAGTGAGCACACAAGTTTACCCAGGTTCGAATCCGCTGGCTTTGGACAGATCCTACTCCTGCTAGCAATCTAGTAATACGGCGAAGCCGGAATATGGGTTACAAGGGTTCGCCTGTGTGAGTTGAGATTGTAGACTATTGAGAGTCTAGAGTGTTGCCCGAAAGGCTCTCCCTAGGACGGCTTATATAGATATCCGGCCTAGGGTTTACAGGAGAGATCTATCCGGCTACGACTAAGAGTCGGTTACACAGTACATCTGGAACTACAAGTAACACTGTGAGCCTAAGTTGGTAAGTCTTCTGGGCCTTCCCATAGCCGGATTGGACTCCGTCTTCCCTCCCTGACTGGGCCGCCCGTGAAGAAAATCTCTAACCCCAAGTGGGCCACCCTGGTCAGTGAGGAACTGCGAGGATACCCGGAAAGTATATCCCCAATAGACACGTCTGTCAAAACCGCACAAGTTTTCCCAAGCAGCAAAAATAAAACTTGGCTCGGCGAGATTCCCGCAACCGGCGGTGCGCGCGCGCGTCGTGACAACACGAGCGGGCGGGCTGGCGGGCGTGCCAGCAGCGACGTCGTCGTCGGAGGAGCGCGCGTGTAGTTCTCGTCTTCTCACTCACTTTACTAACTGGTGAACCACTCCACCTTATAAGGTGGTGTAACTCTCCTCCAACTTTTCATGTGGGACTAAACTTTAGCTCCCACTCCACTCATATGTGAGCTTCTACCAAATTGGGCTAAATCACACATGGGCTACCACACACATGGGCTTTGAGATTTAGGAAAACACTGAAATCACATATGGGATTAAATAGATTAGCCCATTATTTGTAACAATCCCCCACCAGATCTCAAATGCCCATTTGAAGATTTGCCAATCCTTGCTACTTGTTTATATACCAGTGTTTCAACAGAGACTGTTAAGTTGAACATCCGCCTAGAATCTTGAACTACGTCTATCAGCAACTTGAACAATGGACGAACCTTGAATTGCAAGTTTGGTGCCAATATATTTCACTCAAAATAATAACTAGTACATGGCTGCCAGTAGCCTACCCCGCGGGTTGGAGCATATACGTCATACTCCCTGGTCTCTTCATGATTTTACTAGAGACCACCCAAGTCTCATAGACCGCGACGTTTACAGTCGAGCTCATATAGGTGTGTTCTTTCAAGAATGCCCTGTAGAACGGCATCTTTGCTTAGTTATAGCCAACAGAAACACATTAAGGCATGTTGCCAACCTGCCTTACAGATTTTGAGAGTCATGCATCTTCACATAGAGAGGGTTACAAAATTCTCTCCTCAGTCATACCACTAGCTTTTTCTTCCCAGATCCTAATTCACGAGATCTCCGATCACATAGGTTGAGTTACCACTATGATGTGACATCCATGGGTCTCAACCCCATCTCCCTCGATGCATTTTCTATCACAATTCGTGATAGTCCCTTTGTAAAGGGATCTGCCAGGTTTTTATCTGTTTGAATATACGTAACAGTTATTACTCCGGAGTTTCTCAATTTCCTGACAGATTTCAAACGTCTCTTGACGTGTCTTGATGACTTCGCGTTATCCATAGAATTGTTCACTTTCACAATAATAGTTTTGTTGTCACAATTCAAAAGGATTCTCGGCACAAGTTTTTCAACCACAAGCAAGTCCATCAAGAATTCACGCAGCCATTCTGACTCAACAGTAGCTGTGTCTAAAGCATTAAGTTCTGCTTCCATAGTTGACCTTGTCAATATGGTCTGTCTACGAGATTTCCATGAGACTGCGTCACCTCCAAGTGTAAACACATATCCACTTGTAGCGTAGAGTTCATCAACGTCAGAGATCCAGTTCGAATCACTATATCCTTCAAGCACAGTAGGGTGCCCTGAATAGTGAATCTCATAGCTCATTGTACCACATAGATGGCGCGTGACCCTTTCAAGTGCATGCCAATGATCAATACCCGGGTTAGACATAAACCTACAGAACTTGCTCACATCAAAAGAGATATCGGGTCTTATAGCGCTTGCTAAGTACATGAGAGAACGAACAATTTAAGAATATTTCAACTGGTCTATTGGTTCCTTCTTATTCTTTCGTAATGTCAAACTGGGATGATAAGGTGTTGGAGAAGTCTTGGCATCAATAAAGCCAAAATGGCTCAAGACCTTCTCAACATAATGAGATTGCGTTAAAGTAATCCCATTCTCGTTCTTAATAAGCTTGATGTTCAGAATCACATCATCATCTCCCAGATCTTTCATATCAAAATTCTTTGACAGGAAAGACTTGACTTCATTTATCACATCCATGTTTGTACCAAAGATCAGAATATCATTCACATATAAACATAATATAACGCTATCGCCCCCATCCTGGCGATAGTACACACACCTATCAGCCTCATTAATGACAAAGCCAACAGAAAGTAGAGTTCTGTCAGACTTCTCATGCCATTGCTTAGGTGCTTGTTTCAGGCCATATAATGATTTTAACAACTTCACTACAACAAAAAAGACATATAGAGACGTCCCATTCATGTACTAAAGACGTTCAATTTCATCTCTACACAACCGTAGAGTCGCTAGGCAAAGCGTCCTAAAAACGTCCCCTTATGCATCGTCTCATGATCTGAAGAGACGTTATGTAATCGTGTTTAGGAGACATTGAGGCATCAGTAAAGCATCTTTATCCCTGTATAGACGTTTTAGTATATGCCCTCACTTATCGTCTCTACTGGCGTTGAGCCGCTTTAATTTACGTCCTAAATAGTTGTAATGTATTTTCTTTTTCATATTATTTCATCTATTTGATATTGCTGATAATTACCGATTCAAATCAAGAAGTGTACGTGCTTTCTGTTATAGACGACAAAATAGTATAAAAGTACAACTTACTTGTGAGATAAATCTTTATTCTTTAAGAGCAACTTGATTGTACAATCGAACTGTAGATATATTACAGAAAGAAAATCAGACTTCACCGTACAAAATCCGTTGAATCCTAAATACTTTGTCTACCTAGTTGGGATATATCTACCTATATGCTTTTACATACAGTTAATATAATAATACTACTTCGGCTCGCAGATCACCGTCTCAACTTGTCCATAGATTTCCATGATATTTTTGTTGTCCAGCTTCAAGAATCATCGGAAATGGTATCCTGTACAGAAAGTCAAATAAAATACTCTTTCTGTCCTCAAAAAGATGTCGCATATTTGTCTAAAGATATATCTAGACATTACTCAGTATATAGATTCATCCAAATTTAGATAAATTTGTGACATCTTTTTCTCGACGGAGCGAGTACAAATAGATTAATTAGGAAACTTCACTTGTAAGTCTCACTTTTTGACAGGTACATGAATAAGAGAAATTTACTATGTATATCAGTAGATATATATATATATATGAAGAGTAAATATTGTGTAGAACATGCATGATACCATTTTCTGGAAATTAGCGATCAGCCGTGAGAACTGTGCTTTGCTACCTTGATAAGTTTAAGGTCCATATGCTCCTATATCAAACCATCAACATATCCTGCACTGGCTAAATAAGACAATTGGCCATAACAAAAACGGAACTGTATAGATATTCAGTTATTCCCATCGTCAAAAACCAAGCATTAATACCGCAGTAGCACAACAGAGGTGTTTTACCTTTAGAGGCAGTATCCGTAACAAAGGGACACCATCTCTTCACTTCGATATTCTAGCTTCTTGTTTGCACTGTGTATATGTACAGGAAAAATAATACTAAAAAACATGCTGATATGCATTGAAATAGATATCGCAAATCTTAACAAACACAGAGTGCGCTTCAGTATGTGGGTCATCTCCATCTACTTCCTCCGTCTTAAAATAGATATCGCAGATTTGTCAAAATTTAGATAAATTTATATATTAAATAGTGTCTAGATTCATCAAAATTTAATAAATGCGAACATGTATTTTGAGATGGAGGGAGTACATCGAATCGAATCTTGCTTGGGGAAGAGTGACAAATCCTACCGACCATTGGTTTACTTCATCATCATCAAATAATAAATGATGCACAACCAAATTAAATCAAGAAAGTTATAACACGGCCTGCATGAATCTAGCATAGCCAGAATTCACGACAAGGGGATAAATCTGGTGTAGGTTTGGTACCATGTGCCATCTTTTGGAATTTTGAACAGTAATAAAACTTCATAAAAATAGCAGTCTAACAGATATTTAAGCCCAGATTTAGGAAACCTGATGCCATGTTGTAGCAGTTAACTCGAAACAGAAAGAAGAACGAAATTTCTTCTCACTAAAATTATCAAACACCTTATCTGTATATATACAGGATGGAAGGCAACAGTGATCAAACCTGTTGATGTCGCGCTGTGTGAACTAGCAATACCATAAGCTGGACAAATAAGCGGGTTCTTCGTGAAGGAGAGGCGGAGTTTGTCACAGCGGCCAGAGCGCCCTGACTGCTGGTGTGGCTGGACAGAAAGAGTGATGCGTCCTGAACTGGATGTACGTGGAGAGAGATGAGGTCGCAGAGGTTATAGCAAGAACCCGGCGGTGTGAACTGACGATGCCGGAAGAGTGGACGGCGGCGTGTGGAGGAGCATAAGGAGGTAGGGGAGGCGCTCCGAAGATCGACGATGTAAAGAGTTTCCTATTGGGGTCACGGAACGTGCTGTACAGGAAACACGCGACGATTTATGCATCGTCTCAAGGAACGTCTCTAGGTGCTGATTGCTCCTGAATTTTGAGACGAATATAAAAGCGTGTTATATGAAACGTCCCTACGTGATTATTTTGTTGTAGTGCTTGCACACTTTTGTCTTTTCACCTTTTACTATAAGCCCATCCGGCTGATCCATATAGATCTCCTCTTCCAACTCTCCATTAAGAAAAGTTGTCTTCACATCCATTTGATGAATGAGAAGAGCATAAGAGGCAGCCAGGGATAGTAGTACTCGAATGGTGGTCAGTCTAGCGACAGGTGAATAGGTGTCAAAGTAATCTTTGCCTTCTTTCTGTGTGTAGCCCTTTGCTACAAGCCGTTCCTTGTACTTCTCAATAGTACCATCAGGCCTTAACTTCTTTATGAACACCCACTTACAGCCCACATGTTTGCAACCGTAGGGTCGTTCTGATAGTTCCCAAGTTCCATTAGAAAGAATCGAGTCCATCTCATTTTGGACAACTTCTTTCCAATCATCTGCATCAGGGGATGCATATGCCTCTGCAATGGATCTAGGAGTATCGTACACAAGGTACACGATGAAATCATTACCAAAGGATTTTGCAATCATCTGTCTTTTACTCCTTGTGCGAGGTTCATCGTCATCCTTCTCTAGGACTTCCTCATGTGTTTGTTTAAAATTCTCAATAGATGCACTAGATTCAGGAAGTATTTCAGAAGAAATTCTAGTAATGCTATGCATATTCTTCATAGGAAACATGTTCTCAAAGAATGTTGCATCACGAGATTCTATTATAGTATCAACATGCATATCAGGAACCTCAGACTTAACTACTAGAAATCTATAGCCTATACTCCGTGGAGCATATCGTAGAAAGATACAATCCACTGTCTTAGGTCCAAGTTTGTGTTTCTTCGGAATCGGTATGTTGACCTTAGCCAAACACCCCCAAGTGCGCAAATATGCAAGTGATGGTTTTCTCCCAGCCCACTCCTTATAAGGGGACTTTTCTTTATTTTTGTTAGGAACTCTTTTTAGGACATGAAATGAAGTCAACAAAGCCTTCCCCCACCATGCCTTTGATAAACCAGGAGTGGCTAGCATGGAATTCACCAAGTCAGTCAGTGTGCTATTTTTCCTCTCGGCAACCCTGTTTGATTGGGGCGAGTAGGGAGGCGTCCTCTCGTGAATAATGCCATGTTCCTCACATAACTCGTCAAAGATTTTAGGAAAATATTCACCACCACGATCCAAACTAAGACGTTTGAACTTTCTCTCTAGTTGATTTTCAACTTCGGCTTTATAATCTTTAAAGTAGTCTAAAGCTTCATCTTTAGTGCGCAACAAATAAACATAGCAGTATCTAGTCGCATCATCAATCAATGTCATGAAATATCTCTTTTCACCTTTTGTCAACACACCATTCATCTCACATAGATCATAATGTATGAGTTCTAGAGGTGCCAAGTTTCTCTCCTCGGCCGCCTTGTGGGGCTTTCCAGGTTGGTTTGATTGCACACAACTATGGCACTTAGAACCTTTGGCAATAGTGAACTTCGGAATTAAACTCATGCTGGACATCTGAGACATCAAACAAAAATTAATGTGACATAAACGAGAATGCCAAACACTGGTATCATCATTAACATCACCACAAATATGATTCACGGATTTATTACAAAACTCTGAAAGAGAGAAACGGAACAAGCCTGCAAACTCATAACCTTTACCAATAAATTGTCCATGTTTCCAAACTACGACTTTATTAGACTCTAACTGGCATGGGTATGCCCAATAGGCACTCAACTACAGCGTACCTGGTGTGGCCCGACGGAAGGCGCACTCGACAATCTGCACAGGTCCAAGACGCCCATGACGGTTCGACTGATATGAAGCCTACAAGGACACAGACTCCTGGCATAACAAGACATGGAAAGTACAACAGTAGACTAGATACGAACTCTGACTTGTAAACCAACTCGCATTGGTACCTGAGACCTAGCCTCCTCATATATAAAGGCTAGGAGGGTCCAACGAGAAGGCAATAATCTCTCAATCACGACTCCCCAAATAGATAGATCTACGATCTCCCACATCGCCGCAATAGACAATAGATCTAGACATCGATCTCTCGCACATACGCCAGATCCAATCTGCGTGACACCGCCATCGTCGACCTTGTAATCCTTCGGATCATCATCAATCAAGAGCAGACAAGCAGGAGTAGGGTCCTCTACGAGGCCTGAACCTGGGTAAAGCTTGCGTCCCTGTGTGCTTGTTTGCTAGTCGATCGAGACTTCCAGCGCTCCCTCCTTCTCCAAAACCCAAGTAAAAGAATCCACTCCCTCCGGCAAGGTGGCACTTCCCGAGTTCGTCGTCGAGAGGAGCGAGCCTCGCCGGTTGGCGCCGAAGAAGCTTCCCGAAGACCAGCGGATGGCCGTCGTGGAAATGATGGACCAGATCCAGAAGTTGAAGGACCAGGGGTTGATTCCGATCAACCTCTACAACTGCTGGCTCGGGCGGCGTCTGGTTCCGCTGGCGGCTCGGCCGCATTGGATGTATGAATACAGCGGGAAGCACGACCCCTCCCGAACCAGCAAGGAGTCATGGGAGGCCGAGGACTACAAGGCCGCCCTGAAAAAGATCACTGATGCAGAGTTCACCGGCGTGGCAGTCGGGCTCGCCCCATACACTCCTATGAAGAATGAAGCGCCCACAGTAAGTTTTCTGCCCAGTCGTTATGTCCGTACCTCAGTTCTCAGTCGCCGCGTTTGGTGTTTTACTCGTGGTGGTTCTCAGCTTTTTCTGGTGCTGGAGGGCTGGCTCCCTCCGCTCGATGAAGAGGTTCCCCAGGAACTGGAGGAAGACTCCGAGGGAGACTCTTCCGACAGTGACGGGGAGGAGGAGGAGGTTCCTCCCCAGCGCCTGTGGCTCGCAAGACCCGTATGCAGAAACAACGTGAGTTCGAGGCGAGCCGCAACCTAGACGAACACGACGGAGGCGACGAGGTCACGCAGGAGCACATGTACCGGCATACTGCTACGCCATTGAAGCCCGCACGCAAGCCCAAGTCACCAGCGAAGAGGCCAATGTCACCGTCCAAATCGACGGTGGTGCTCGATTCGGATGGCGACTCCGATGATAAAGGTTCCCCCGAAGTCTCGCACAAGGCCCCAAAGGATGCGATCCCGACAAAGGGGTTGGAGGGCGAGGACACCGAGGTAGTGGTAGAGGTTCCCCTGGCGGCGATTGCACCGACGGTCTCGGGGGTTCCAAGCCAAGAAGCAGCTAAGGCGATGACGTCTAAGTCACCGCGGCCGTCAAGGGCGGCCGCGTGTTCGGAGCCGGAGATCCCGGCGACTGCGGCTTCATTTTCGAGGAAGCCCGCGGTGTCCTGGGCTTCAGACGTCTTCGAGAGGGGGCTCACTCTTAAGTTGGGTCCCGAGTTGGACAAGCCTGCCCACATCAGCACCGGGCTTCGCGTCCTCCTGGTCGCTAAGTGAGTATTGGTTCTTCATCCCGATTCACCTTGCTCTTTTTGTATTGTCGTTATAATTATTGTGGGAACTCGTGCAGGTTGAGGGCCAAGAAGATTGGCCGTACTTCGATGGCTAAGATTCCACCGGCCGCCCCCACAGGAGAGGGCGACCTCCCCAAGAAGAGAAAGGCCGCTGGAGATGTGGCGACCACGGAAGGCACGAAGAAGCAGAAGGGGGCGCCGCCGACGTCACAGCCAAGGACGGCGCCGCGGAGCCCGATGTTGCGTCAGTCGCCAAAGAAGCGGTGGCGGCGCGATCGGAACAAGTCTTGGCTGTGTCCGTGCCGGAAGCGCCGGCCCTGACAACCAGTGCCCCCGCCAGAGCATCGGCGACGTTCCCACGCTTCATGGCTAGGGGGTTTCCAGGCGTGGCGGACACACAGTCTCCGCAGAGTCCAGAGATCGTGGATGCGGACATTGGGTCCCGTCGTGGGCGCACTTCCTTCAGGATCCCGTCGACTGACGCTGGAGAACTTCACAGGATGCTCGGTGCCGCTATTCAGGTATGTCTAGTCCCCGAGTTCCTAGTCGCTGAATTTCAGCGGCTGGGAACTAAACTTATTTCTCCTCTCCAGTCCCCGAATTCCTAGTCACTGAATTTCGGTGGCTAGGAATTGAGCTTCTTTCTCCTCTCCAGTCCCCGAGTTCCTGGTCGCTGAATTTCGGTGGCGAGGAACTGGGTTTTTGTTTTTTCAAATGCTGAGACGTGTTGTTTGTTTGCAGAGACTGTAAAGGGTGTCGACCGATCGGCAGGCTGCGAGAGAGCGCTTGGAGCGTGATCTGCGCGAGGCAAAAGAGGTGAACCAGCAGCTTCATGAAACTATTGGTGAGTATCTGTTTTTCTTTCTTTTCCTCTGTCAGGTGTGAACTAGTGGTGTGCAGCATGCTGATGGTTTCTCTTTTAGATGGTTTCCCGGCTGCGATTTCAAAGGCCCGTGAAGGGTATGTTCCAGTCGCCGAGCTGGATGCGGCGAATGGACAAATAGCCTCCCTGGTCCAAGACTTGGAGGAGGCGAAAGCGGCCTCAGTTTCTTCGGAGGAGCGAGCGAAGGCTGCCGTTGCTGCGGCTGAGGAAGAACGCAAAGCCACGGATTCCATCATCATGGGGCTGCACAACGAGCAAACCGCCTTGGAGAAGCATGTCACGGAGAACTGCCGCAAACTCCTTGGTGAGTCTCCGTCTTTGCTTGACCCGTTTGTCGAGTCCCTGATTGGGGAGTTTCATAGTTTCACTGACGCCTGATTTTGCAGCTGTGATAGGCTAAAGCGATCCGGTGGTGTAGACCTACAATGCTTCACAGTGCGTGACTGCCGTGCTGAACACGGACATGGCTTTGGCGTTGTGCATCCAAGCGGCTCTTCAAGGCATGTCCCCCACCAAAGTTATTCCTGGGGGGCTTACAGATGTGTGGCGCTATCTGGAGGAGGTGCCTGCTGTCGTGGAATGGATGGCACGCTCAGCGTTCAGGCACGGGGCCACCAGAGCGTTGAGCTTAGGTCTCGCCCACTTCCCCGACGACTTCGACCTTGACGACGTGACGAGTGGCTACCCGTCGGCGACCAGCACGGTGGAGATGTCAGAGGTGCTGAAGCTGACTGCGAAGGCCGCCCCTTACGCCGATTGGGTCTTGGCTATGGGGGTTCTGCTGCCGTACCAGGAGATGGTGTTGGCGCCTGGCGACCCCGAGCCGGAGAATCGCGATATGAAGTCGGAGCAGCCCTTCCGGTCGTCATTGTCGAAGTGGCTGACGACGTACCCGATGAACCCGTGGCACCCTTTTGTTCGTGTCAATGGGGGTGGTGCTGCTTCTGCATCAGGGCATGTGGAATAAACAATGTAATTGTGCAATTTGTGATGTATGCCAAGTGACGTCTGCTGTAATGTATTTTGCAATGTATGCCAAGGGGAGTCAATCGACTTGTATTGTGACTAGGATTGTGTGGTGTGTTTGTTTTTGGTTGAGAGAGTCCCCGAGCGCGTCCGCTCTTTAATGGGGTATAACTCGATTGTATACTTTTGTGTATTGTTTTGGTTGTGCACTGTTTTATCTCTCGCGTCTTCTGAGTGGCGAGTCCCCGAGCGCGAGTAGGACTGATTTGTAGTCGAGTCCCCGAGCGTGGTGCTCGACCATATTGGTCATGTTCCTGGTGTAGGTTGTGATGGGGGAATACCAATCGGGGTATACCCATGAAGCGGAGTCGCCATGGCGGATCGACTCGCCAAACACGGCGACTTGTGCAAACGACTCGCCGACTAGAGGCCCAAGAAGGCGACTCCAACAGAAAGCCCATTAGCACTTGTAAACCATAACTGGCTGCATATATAAAGCCACTAGGGGCATCCCTTTGGGGGATTTCTCTCCCACATCTCATTAGATCTAGTCTCTCCCACATCTCATTAGATCTAGTCTCTTCCACCGCCTCCGGCGACTCTATTGTAAACCAATCTACGAACATATACTGGATTGACAGCAGGACGTAGCGATCCTCCACCGAGGGGGCGTGAACCTGGGTACATCGTGTGCCAATCTCGCTCCCGGATTCTTCTACGTCGCCTTGCCCTTTCCTCTACGTCGACTAGGTGAACTAAGAGATGCGTCATAATATTGAAGAAGGACGGGGGGAACACCAACTCAAAACTGACAAGACATTAGACCACATCCTTCTATAACCTTTCCAGACTTTCTCTATCGATTACCTTCTGAGGTATTGCATTGAGGAATGCACATAGCTTCACAATGGCTAATCGAACATTTTTCGGTAGAAGCCCCCTCAATGCAACCGGAAGCAACTGTGTCATAATCACGTGGCAATCATGAGACTTTAGGTTCTAAAATTTTTTCTCTGCCATATTTATTATTCCCTTTATATTTGACGAGAAGCCAGCCGGGACCTTGATACTGTAAAGGACTTCAAAAAATATGTCCTTCTCTGCTTTGGTAAGAGCGTAGCTGCTTAAGTATTCACGCCCTTTATTAGTATGCTTTTTGTATGGGTGTTTGATACGTTGCTGGTTCTCCCGTACTTTTGGTGTATCTTTTGTCTTCCCATACACGCCCAGGAAGCCTAGCAGGTTCACGCAAAGATTCTTCATCACGTGCATCACGTCGATTGAAGAACGGACCTCTAGGTCTTTCCAATACTCAAGCTCCCAAAGTATAGATTTCTTTTTCCACATGGCCGTGTTTCCGGTAATGGGGTCTTTCGGAACAGATTGACCGCCAGGACCATTTCCAAAGATTACTTCTAGGTCCTTCACCATACCAAAGACATCAGCACCTTTAGGGAGCTTAGGCTTCTTTCGGTAATCTGCCTCACCATTGAAATGCTTGCCTTTCTTTCTTACTTGATGATTGGTCGGAAGAAATTTACGACACCCCAGGTACACAACCTTCTTACATTTATCCAAATATGTACCTTTAGTATTATCTAAACAGTGCGTGCATGCATTGTATCCCTTGTTTGACTGTCCTGAAATGTTACTAAGAGCACGACAATCATTGATGGTTATGGACAACAACGCTCGTAAGTCAAATGGCTCCTGTTTGTGCTCATCCCACACCTTTACACCTGGTTCTGCCCACAACTTCAAAAGTTCATCGACTAATGGCCTTAGGTACACATCAATGTCGTTGCCGGGTTGCTTTGGTCCTTGGATGAGCACTGGCATCATAATGAACTTCCGCTTCATGCACAACCAAGGAGGAAGGTTGTAGATACATAGAGTCACTGGCCAGGTGCTGTGACTACAGCTCTGCTCCCCAAAAGGATTCATGTCGTTTGTACTTAGACCAAACCATAAGTTCCTCGCGTCACCTGCAAAGTTCGAGTACTTTCTCTCGATGTTTCTCGGCTGCGACCCATCTACGGGGTGTCTCAGTTTCCTGTCTTTCTTACGCTCTTCTTTGTGCCATCGCAACAACCTGGCATGCTCTTTATTTCTGAACAGACGTTTCAACCGTGGTATTATAGGAGCATACCACATAACCTTAGCAGGAACCCTCTTCCTGGAGGGCTCGTCATCGCCCTCAACATCACCAGGGTCATCTTGTCTAATCTTGTATCGATATGCAGTGCATACCGGGTATTTATCCATATTCTCGTACTTCTCACCGTGGTACAAGATGCAGTCATTAATGCATGCATGTGTATTCTCCACATCTAATCCTAGAGGGCAAATAGTCTTCTTTGCTTCGTACGTTGTCTCAGGCAGCTCGTTATCCTTTGGAAGCTCCGGCTTCATTATTTTCAGTAACTTCTCAAATCCCTTGTCAGATAAGCCAGTCTCTACCTTCCATTTCATCAGTTCAAGTGTGGTACCGAGCTTTGTGCTGCCATCTTTGCAATTTGGGTACAACAACTTTTTGTGATCCTTTTGCATGGCCTCAAACTTAAGCTTCTCCCTTTCTGTATCACATTGTTGCTTTGCATCAGAAATGACCTGACCAAGACCATCAGCGGGCTCATCCGATGCCCGTTGTTCTTCTTCATTGCCGCCTCCCTCTTCTTCATTGTCTTCCATTGCAGTATCACCGTATTCTTTAGGGGACATAGGATAGCTGTCATCATCCTCCCCTTCTTCATTTTCTTCCAGCCTAACCCCTCTTTCTCCGTGCATGGCCCAACAATAATATCCGGGCATGAAACCTCTCCGAAGCAGATGGCTCTGAAGGATTCTCGGGGTAGAGTGCTCCGCCACGTTCCGACAATCGACGCAAGGACAGGGCATAAAATTATCCACTTTGTTTGCCTTAACCAAATCGATTAATTTATGCAGGCCTGCAATAGAATCAGAATGGCGTCGGTCGCCATACATCCATCGCATCCGTGCATCGATCTGCATCATAATAATTAACCATTACAATAACATCGTGAATAGTAAAATGACCACCCTACATGGACACATGCAATATTTTTGTATCAGTTACAGATAAAGAAGATAAGGTTGCTAACCTCAGCTGAGGATACCGTGTTGTGCGAACTAAAGTGTGGCTCGGACATTTCGTCGAACACCTTGTGTGCAATCAAAGAAAAAAAAGCTAGCACCCACACCTCACACACAATCCAGCAAAATTTGGTTGGCAAAGGGCTGGGCTTATATATAGCCAGGGGAGGGGTTTTGGTCCCGGTTATTGCCACGAATCGGGACCAAAGCCCCTCCCGCGCGACACGTGACAGCCCAGCAGCTCGCACCCCACCCAGGTCATTGGTCCCGGTTAATGGCACGACCCGGGACCAATGACCTGGGTGGGGGCCCGCTGCTGGGCCGCCACGTGTCGCGCGGGAGGGGCTTTGGTCCCGGTTCGTGGCAATAACCGGGACCAATGCCCACCATTGCTTCGTCGTCCCTGTGTATATATATGAGGCCACAGCGCTCGCTTTCGCCATCGCCTCGGCCTCTCTGTAGTCCATCACCACCCCACCCCTTTAGCCATCGCCTCTCCACCGTGCCGTCGTCTCGCCTCCCCTCCCTCTCCAAGCTCTACCGCCCCGCCATGGAGGTGCCCATGCTCAACCACTACGAGGCGGCGATGTTTGCGTACTACGGCATCCTCGTTCCGCCGCGCGCGACCGTGCCCGCCGGATTTCGCATCAGCGAGGCGGGTGTGCCGGTGGCTCCGCTCCTCAACCCCCGCAGGTACGAGATGGAGTGCGTCGTCGCGGAGCGTCGCCGCCCACTGCCCGCGTGGATGAGGGCATTGCACGGTACGCGGCTGCCAGGGAGTACTGGCCCCGGCTGTTCAAGAAGGAGCGGAAGGCCAAGCTTGGAAACCGCATCGTGGACGGGCGCCTGGTGCACCCGGATTGCCGCAACCAAGAAAGGCGGGAGATGTTCTGGTTCGTCCCTGGACGGACCATCTACACCGCCATCGACGCCGCTAGCCGCGCAGAGGAGCTCTGTCTCCCGAACAACGTAGAAATCGTGGAGATTTCGTCCGACGATGACAAGGAAGCCAGCGGCTCGGAGGACAGCGGCAGCGTAAGTGTTGTCGACTAGGAAAATTTGTAAAGTCGCATCTTTGTATGGAAAAATTTGTTGTCAAGTAATAAAATGTTTCAATTCAGATCTTTGTCTCGATTAATTTGTGAAAGATTTTTTCAAAAATACTAATTATTTCAATTTCTACCTCAAATTACTTTCGGCCTCGAATTAATTTCTGCCCTGAATTAATTTACATTAATTGTCCTAGACTGCTGACCGTCGCGGGGTTTTTGGTTCCGGTTCGTGGCATGAACCGGGACCAATGCCCCACAGAGCGCCACGTGTGCGTCGCAGGGGCATTGGTCCCGGTTCATGCCACGAACCGGGACCAATGCTTAGATATGAACCGGGACCAATGTCCAGGCGGCATGAACCGGGACCGGTGCCTGGCATTGGTCCCGATTATGGAAACGAACCGGGACCAATAGAATTTGGGCGCTGGACCAAAGGCCCTCTTTCTACTAGTGACTATATGTTCTTTTAATATAGTCCATAACTCATACGGGAATTTTATACCGCTGGTTCACCTGATCTCAGCTTTGTCAGTTCACACTAAGAAAAAAGCATCACTTACACAGAGTTTCAATGCCTCTATTGAGAGAGGCACATGGACAAGATGGAGAGAGACGAACTGGGTTCAGGGAGGTCCATCCGCTTAACTGAAAAATTAGAAGGTCGGTTTTGCAAATGTATCAGCAGGCCACCGTGTACATGGATCATGTACCTCTATTTCCAATCCAACGGTTCATGTGCCATGGGTTCAGCTGTTGCACAGATTCATCCGTTTCAGTAGATATGTTCTCCTCCTCCATCCTCCTTGTCTCCACCGGGTATCTGCAGTGGGCAAAGCCCGTACAGTTGTTGGTGGCGGCCGCCGGAAAGCTCTCCTCCCTCATGCGCGGGACCTCTGGCTAGTGAACAGCGGTGCCCTGGTCGGCGTGCTACAGGCAGCGGAGCAGCTGCGCCAAGGTGGCAGCCCCAGGATTCTTCAGTAGGGATGATAGTCGTGGTGGCGGCTAGGGCTTCCCTACGACTAGATCTCGGGGCGCGGCAGCGGATCTGCATGTCGTGCGCCCAAGGAGTGGCTCCGGACGTTGGTGTCGATGATGGCCCCTGCGGTTGTTGGTGGCGTCGATGAACAGCGAGGTGGAGTGGCAGCCCGACGCAGGAAGCTGTGGATCTGGTGCCTAGCACGGATCTGCCGCGTTTGGGCTATCACTTTGGGCTCGCACAGATAGGGATCAGATTGTCGGGGATCTAGATCATGGCCATTCTTGGTGTTCTTCTCTTCTCCGACAGCGGTGGTGTGTTGTCGACCGCGAGGTTTTTCCTGGAGGTTGCCTAGGTTGCTACAGAGCTAGGTTTGCCACAACCCAACAGTGTCGCCAACTTGTGGCCCTCTTCCGCTGTGTTGGGACTTGCAGCAGCTAATCGGGGTGCCCATTTTCGGTTGATGGGTGTCCTAGGCTGAACATCGGGCGTCTAGGATATAGGGGCTGATCACTGGCACCTTGGGTGCGCAGATCTATCGTAACGCGAACTGGCATGATGTGTACGTCAGGAAGTGAGGTTCCTGGCAGATGCAGTTTGTGCAGGAGGTTGGTGGTCGGTGGTGGAGCTTGTGTCGGCAACTGTCTGTTAGGAGCCTCCCCGGAACACGGCCGGTGATGGTGTTCCTGGCTAATACCTCACACTGTCTCCGGGCTAGTGTGGTCGATGATGCCGCCTTCTAGCGTCGCTATTCCTTCTTGGATTCAACATGGTGGAACACCACCACACGACAAGTTCATCACGGTATCTCCGGGTGAAAAGACAAACCCCATTTGAGTTGGCGGGGGCGGCATCGACATCGCTATGTGCTTGAAGACACCGCTTTAATTTGGGGTTCATGACTATCCGCGGGGGTTCAGGTTGTTGTGTAGTTTGGCCGTGTTGTCGAGCAGCCGGCCTCGAAAAGCGTTGTGATGATGGCCCTTGGTTTGCAGGGTTGTCGCATATGTGTTGCAGTTGTGCCGAACCAGCACTATGAGGGTGGTTATCTCGTCGGCAGGGTCTTTTATTTCTCTCTAGGACCTAGTTTCGTTCGGGCAGCAAGTCGCTTGTACAAGTTGTACCGGTTTCCCTCTACTAATACATCGAAAGCTAGCATTTGCTGGATTTTTCAAAAAAAAGTATAGGAGGTGAATGCGGATTTCTACCTAAAGGCGAAGATACCCTAATTTTCTTTCTTTTTACATATGCACTGAGCTCGCACACATCATCGTGCCCAATATCCTAGGGTTGATTTTTTTCTGAACAGGTTTACGGTTGAATATTTGACTATGTTTATTTCTAATGGTATGGCAAACACATTCAAATAGATGACCACATTAGTTGGTCGCTACACCCAAAACATCTTAAACATGAGAAGTAATCTAAATGAAAGTGTATAGTGTCCTGTTGCGCCATATGAGAAACATGGGCTACACAGTCGTGTCCAAGATGAATAATATGTCGTCAAATGGTTGAGAAGTCAGCATGCATGATGTCGTACACTCATACGTACTATCATCTAGCTCATGTCCTACAGGAGAGTAGCCCATAGGGTTCCTAGCACACTGATGTCTCAGGGCGTCTGACGCTAGACCGAGTGCAAAGAAACATGGTACCTTAGGGCCCGAGGCCAAGACACTTGAGACTTTCTCTATTGTATGCTTTTCGCTAATCTTTAGGAGCACAACATTACTAGGGCACTGAATCACGTCCTCCTATACAATTATCCCACCATGATACACTAGTGGAAAAAGGGCCTCCAGTCCCGGCCAGAAAGGGACTTTAGTCTCGGTCCTGATAATCGGGACTCGAGGGACGGGAAAGGCCCCCACTAGCCCCGAACCGCTTACCATCCAGGACCAATGGGTATCCACGTGGCCGTCTCTGCAGGCGCTGGGTGCCTCCCCATTAGTCCTGATTCGTATTACGAACCGGGACAAATGGTTCTCTGCCGCGGCAGAAGTTTAGGCACTTTCTCTGCCGCGGCAGAGAATTCAATTTGTATCTTTTTTTCTCTTTTTCATTTAAAAAATAGTTTTCTATGCTACCACATACCGTACACGTTCGTGCATACATAAGATAACTTCACTTAAGATCGAGCATACAAATATATACATGATCATGATAGTTACATGGAGATCACAATTCGACGATTTAATTACACGGTCGGGGATCATCGGTAGCGCCTATTCACGCTAAATTTCCGGGCGTCATCTATCATCTCGGTCATCAAGAATCTTGCCAGTTCTTCAGCAATTCCTAGTACGTGTTTCTCTGGTAGGAGCTGATCCCGTATTCTCTCGAACAACATAAGAAAAGGAGATCAATATGAATATCAATCATGATAACAAAAAGTGACGGTAATAAAATAATATTGTGAATGTATGGCTTACGTCGACTCTATTATCATTGTGCTCAGTGGTAAACGTGCGAATGAACTCGCAAACGTAGTATCCACATAGATTCGTCCCCTGTGGCTGCCTCGCACACTTTACGAGAATATAATTCAATCAAAATTATAATCTAGCATCATAATTGTCTTCAAACTAGAAGTAAAGAGATGCGCGAACATATCACGTATTACTTACCGAGACCGGAGTAAACGTCAGCTCCTTACTAAAGGAACCCGTAACCCTACTCTTGAACATGCTCCAAACCCTGCCCGACAAAGAAAATGAATGAATGAGTTATTTATTACGTGATATCTCAGGAAATCAAATAAAGAGACTGATGTAGCACGGAAATTACCTCTGGAGCATCTCCTGCATGTCCCTAAACTATTCCAGGGGTCTCTTCAATGGGTCCATGACTTCAACTCTTCCCTTATCAAATTGAATTTCCATGAGAATCCAGTGGAAACTGCACACGTTTGTATATACATCAGTAACTCATCAATTACATTTAACATCGAGTAAGAAAAAGTGAATGTGTACAACATAGTAAGACCCTCATCAGAAATTGTAAGGAAACAGTATGTGGTCACAGAAATGTTGCTCTGTTAGAAACCTTAGATGGTTTTCCTGGGTCTCCTCGGGTTTATCCTTTAGCGCCTTACAATGTATTTTATCTGGGTCAATGAACCCAACACTAAAGAGTGATCTTTTTTTACATTCCATGATCTTCATTCTGCATAATAACCGAGTACAAAAGGATATAATGAGGATAATTATATGCAATGAACTGAACAACTAAAAAAATGAAGAACTTATATATAGACAATGAATTCAACAACTTACAGACAATAGCAACTCATGAGACTTTTGTCGAAGGCGTCGAAACTATATAATTGGAAGAGTTCTGGAAACTCAACATGGACCTCTTCTTCTTAGAAGTAGTAGTCATGTGGGACTTTCGCCACGATCATTATTCTCTCCTGCTTTACGGCTTTCAAGTACCAGTTACGTAAACTCCGCATTTGTGTTGGCAGTTGTTGGAACTGCTCAAAGCTGACCAGAGGCTTCCCTGGGACATATGTAGGGACTACATGAGTCTTGGGTAACTTGTCGTCCTGGGCACCTAGCAATTCCTCAACAATCACATTCATAGCGGCCGCAAGCTTCTTAGCTTCTTCCATATCCTACTATGGAGTGTCATAGGATAACACCTGGAGGGGTGGGATCGATTTTTTGGCCTGTTTCTCGAGCTGGGGGCGTCCATTCTTTTCCCGGTTGCACTTTGACCTCATGATTTTCTCCCGCTTGCACTTCTACTTGATTTGCTCTTCTTTGCTTCCTTCCGAAGTGTGCGTACATAGTCATCTGGCTTATGGTGCAACTCATACTGCGATTTTGTGTTCAGAAAAGAATGTTCATACGCTTTTTGCTTCTCGGTGTATACCGGGGCGGGCTCGGGTTTCTTCTTTTGAAAATGCGCATCACAATGGGCATTTTTTTGCAGCGTTGTCGCATGTGTTGCAGGTGTGCCGAACCAGCACCATGTGTTGCCATGCTCCTTTTTCTCTATAGGACGTAATTTCATTCGGGCGGCACATCGCTTGTACAAGTTGTACCGGTTTCCCTCTACCAATACATCGAAAGCTAGCATTTGCTAGATTTTAAAAAAAGTATAGGAGGTCAATGCGGATTTCTACCTAAAGGCGAAGATACCCTAATTTTCTTTCTTTTTACACATGCACTGAGCTCGCACACATCATCGTGTCCAATATCCTACGGTTAATTTTTTCTGAACAGGTTTACGGTTTAATATTGGACTATGTTTATTTCTAATGGTATAGCAAACGCCACTTGTGGAAACGGGACATCTTGTCCTGGTTTGTAACGGGCTTTACTACCATTTGCCCAACCGGAACGGGGCAATCCGGACTAAAGCCCCAACCCTTTAGTTCCGGTTGTGCTGCGAACCGGGACGAAAGGGCGGTCCACGTGGCCGCTGGCTATCGCAAGGGGGGAGGGGCATTCGTCGCGGTTCGTAATACGAACCGGGATCTATGGGTCTCTGCCACGGCAGCATTTTGTGGACTTTCTATGCCGCAACAATGAATTCATTTTTTATATTTTCGTTTATGTGTCTCTACCGCGGCAGGAGTTTTGGCACTTTTTGTGCCGCGGCAGAAAATTCATTTTGTATATTTTCATTTATTTTGTTTCCCCTTTATCTATTTACTTTTTATTTTGTGTTTTGCACTGAGTAATGAAGGAACCATTATATTACAAAACATCATCCGATTATATTACAGAGCAAGTATCGAATATATTACATTCATGCATATATACAATATAAAGTATTTTACGATCCCCATTACATTATCATTATCTTCCGATAGTATTCTCCTTTTGGATCTAAGACCTTTGCATCTAAGAATCCCGTAATTTCCTCTTGGATTGCTTGTACGTGATCCTTTGGTAGAAGATGGTCCCGTAACCGTTTGATCTAATTTATAAAAAGGAGTCAACATATATGAATGAAACTAAACACAACTGATGATAATAAAAAAAATTCTAAATACTGTCTACATACTTGAAGTTGTTCTAAATTTCTACCCTTCTCACATGTCGTCTGACGAATGAACTCGCAAACATAGTATCCACATAAATTATTTCCGTCTTCCTGCCTCAGACACTTTAGGAGAACAAAGTTCAACCAAAATAATAATAATTAAGCATGATAATGGTATCGAAACTATAATTAAAGATATGCACGGATCTAGCTAGTAGTACTTACATTTAGTGGTTTAAATGTAAGCTTCTCTTTCCAGGAACATTTAGCCTTCTTGGTGAACCGTTTCCAAGCGCTGCCCGGCAAAGAAAATAAATAAAATGAGTTATTAATTACTTGATATCAGTAAATGAACGAAAGTTGCCGATATAGTGTCATAATGACTGAAATTACTGCTAGAGCATATCCTGCATGGGGGGCCACTTCTCAAGGGGTTTACGTTTAGAGTCCATGACTTGTACTACTCCATTGTTAGGATGAATGATTAGCAGAATAAAATGAAAGTGGCGCATGCATAACTCATCCATCATACACTTAACATCGAGTAAGCGAAATAGAATGTGTAAAAGACAATAACACCCACTCGAAGTTGTAAGGTAATAATATTTCCCTCTTGTTTTTTTTAAACCTTAACACCATTACAATTTTATCCTCTGTTTCCTTGGGATTAAGTTTCACAGTAACTTCATGTAGCCAATATGGGTCAATGAACCCAATGTCATAGATCTGTCCTCTTCTGCATTCGAGAATCTTCAATCTGCATAATATATTGAGTATGATTATACATGCGATAAACAAGGTGAGCTAACTAGAGACTTAATTACAGAACCAATACTTACAGACAATAGGCATTGACGATCGATTTGTCGAGGGCGTCTTGATTGTAAAACTGATGTAGTTTAGAAAATTCAATCACAAACTAGGCATCTCCATTCCCGTAATGCTCGTTTCGAACTCCCATCACTATCTAGTTTGTCTCTTCCTTTGTGGCTTTCATGTACCAATTATGCAATCTTCGGATTTTTGTTCGTAGACAGTTGATGTTTTCAGGTTTAACGAGAGGTTTCCCGTACCGCTATTTGTATGCTTCCTCATCAATAGGGAACTCTAACTGGGCTACATAAGTAGCAATAGTCAAACCATGAGCAGTGGCCGCATCTCCGTACAGTGCAATTATTTCTGGATCATACTGCTCGTCTGCACCTTTGCTCGACTCCACCGAGGTATCAGAAATCACTTTGAGCGGGGAGAACGATTGGTTTTTCTGTAAACCGAGTTGGGGAACTGAATTCCCGCTTGCAGTGCTTCTCTTCGACCGCACCATTGACTAATGTGACTTGATAATAGAGCGGTCATACTCTGATGAAGGGTCTTCAACATTTTGTGCTGGGGAACTCTGGCTATCAAACCACTGTTCCTTATGGGCATTTGCGATCACCGTATTCTCCTCTTCAGTATAGTCGTAAGGTCTCAATGGAGGAACCTTTGATACTTTTGGTAGGGGCTCTAGTACACGTTTTGGTGTTCGTTTACTCTTCCTATGTTGGCCATCAGCCTTTCATTCTTTTGGGAGGGGCTGAGACGACTGACGCGGTGGCGAAGAAGGCTGTGGTCGAGAAAGGGAATGTTGTGGTGGAGACGGCTGCACTGGAGAAAGGGCCTGTTGTGGCGGAGACGAGTGAGGCTGCGATGAAGATGGAGTGCTCTGAGGAGTGGATGCCCTTGGCATCCGATTTTGAAGCAATGTGTTACTTTTGCCATAGAATGGTCATGTTTTTTGCTTCTCCCATTTCAGTCACATCCCCTTCACCTTCAGGGTAGTCAAGCTTGAGATGCATGAATCCATCCATAACTTCATCCTCCCCGGCAATAGCATAGCCCTGTGGAACCAGACAACAATGGTAAGTTGGTACCCGGTCGAACTAATGGTAAGGCATAGCCGACCGCAACCTTCATGGTTATGTTGACAACTTTCACATGTAGCTTACGCCGGTGGATCATCACATCATCACCAGGGAAACTCCGTGGAAGCCACGCTGCTTTTTCGATTAGTGCATGGGCCGGTAGCATCGAAGGCAGCTTCGTCTACCATGTGCCGCTTAGATGGGCCGGTAGCTTCCTGGCTAAGTGTGTCAAGTTGATCCCCCTATCGCTTTAATTGTTCTTCTATGGTGCGCATCTGGTTTTCCTTTCATTACTTCAATTTCCTCCTTTTCCTTTCTCCTCTTACGGCTTCTATCGGGTTCTTGTGGTCGGGAAACCCATCCATGGTTTGGAGCCTTCTGTGCCTCGTGTTCGTCCCTCGTGTTCAGGGTTCCCAAGGGTGTTGGGTCCGCAGCATAGAAAACAAAAAATTTCCTACGGTGTGAACTACACACCAAGATCTATCTACTAGGTATAAAGCAACAGGTGGACATACATCCAACGAGAACTTACCCTCGTAGACAACGAGCTTTGTTAACGAGTAGGAACTCATGGTTGATGTAGTCGTACACTTGCCAATCTCAAGATCATGAGGAAGTCCAGTAGGTCTGGCTCCAGCACGTCCATCAGAACACCATCCTTGAAGCAGTTAACTCAAAACTGCGCATTAATTACGAAGTGCACCCTTTAAAACCTAGGCTGTGCAAATGGCAGAACTTGTGCAGTGCATCAAAATCTAGGATTTCGAAAGCCGAAAACACAGTGAAAAATAATAACTTATCAGGGCAGTACATAAACTGTATGACGGCAGTGCAAAACATATCTAAACAGACATTCTGTCCTTACCGGCCATGGCAGTGCTTACGCCAACCTAAAAAGTGTTAACTCAAAACTGCGCATAAATTAGGCAGTGCACCCTTTAAAACCTAGGCTGTGCAAATGGCAGAACTTGTGCAGTGCATCAAAATCTCGGAACTCGAAACCCGAAAACGTAGTGAGAAAAATAATAACTTATCAGGGCAGTACATAAACTGTATAACGGGTAGTGCAAAACATATCTAAATACACATTCTGTCCTTACCGGCTATGGAAGTGCTTATGACATCCTTGAAGCAGTTAACTCAAAACTGCGCATAAATTAGGCAGTGCACCCTTTAAAACCTAGGCAGTGCAAATGGCAGAACTTGTGCAGTACATCAAAATCTGGGAATTCGAAAGCCGAAAACACAGTGAAAAAAAATAACTTATCAGGGCAGTACATAAACTGTATGACGGGCAGTGCAAAACTTATCTAAACAGAAATTCTGTCCTTACCGGCCATGGCAGTGCTTACACCAACCTAGAAGGAGTTAACTCAAAACTGCGCATAAATTAAGCAGTGCACCCTTTAAAACCTAGGCAGTGCAAATGGCAGAACTTGTGAAGTGCATCAAAATCTAGGAACTCGAAAGCCGAAAACACAGTGAAAAAAATAATAACTTATCAGGGCAGTACATAAACTGTATGACGGGCAGTGCAAAACTTATCTAAACAGACATTCTGTCCTTACCGGCCATGGCAGTGCTTACGCCAACCTAAAAGGAGTTAACTCAAAACTGCGCATAAATTAGGCAGTGCACCCTTTAAAACCTAGGCTGTGCAAATGGCAGAACTTGTGCAGTGCATCAAAATCTCGGAACTCGAAACCCGAAAACGTAGTGAGAAAAATAATAACTTATCAGGGCAGTACATAAACTGTATAACGGGTAGTGCAAAACATATCTAAATACACATTCTGTCCTTACCGGCTATGGAAGTGCTTATGACATCCTTGAAGCAGTTAACTCAAAACTGCGCATAAATTAGGCAGTGCACCCTTTAAAACCTAGGCAGTGCAAATGGCAGAACTTGTGCAGTGCATCAAAATCTGGGAACTCGAAAGCCGAAAACATAGTGAAAAAAATAATAACTTATCAGGGCAGTACAAAAACTGTATGACGGGCAGTGCAAAACTTATCTAAACACATATTCTGTCCTCACCGGCTATGGAAGTGCTTACGCCAACCTAGAAGGAGTTAACTCAAAACTGCGCATATATTAGGCAGTGCACCCTTTAAAACCTAGGCAGTGCAAATGGCAGAACTTGTGAAGTGCATCAAAATCTAGGAACTCGAAAGCCGAAAACACAGTGAAAAAAATAATAACTTATCAGGGCAGTACATAAACTGTATGACGGGCAGTGCAAAACTTATCTAAACACACATCCTGTCCTTACCGGATACGGAAATGCTTACGCCAACCTTGAAGCAGTTAATTCAAAACTGCGCATAAATTAGGCAGTGCAACCTTTAAATCCTAGGCAGTGCAAATGGCAGAACTTGTGCAGTGCATCAAAATCTGGGAATTCGAAAGCCGAAAACACAGTGAAAAATAATAACTTATCAGGGCAGTACATAAACTGTATGACGGGCAGTGCAAAACTTATCTAAACAGACATTCTGTCCTTACCGGCCATAGCAGTGCTTACACCAACCTAAAAGGAGTTAACTCAAAACTGTGCATAAATTAGGCAGTGCGCCCTTTAAAACCTAGGCAGTGCAAATGGCAAAACTTTTGCAGTGCATCAAAATCTGGGAACTCAAAAGCCGAAAACACAATGAAAAAAATAATAACTTATAAGGGCAGTACATAAACTGTATGCCGGCAGTGCAAAACTTATCTAAACACACATTCTGTCCTTACCGGCCATGGCAGTGCTTACGCCAACCTAGAAGCAGTTAACTCAAAACTGCGCATAAATTAGGCAGTGCACCCTTTAAAACCTAGGCAGTGCAAATGGCAGAACCTGTGCAGTGCATCAAAATCTGGGAATTCGAAAGCCGAAAACACAGTGAAAGAAATGATAACTTATCAGGGCAGTACATAAACTATATGACGGGCAGTGCAAAACTTATCTAAACAGAGCTTCTGTCCTTACCGACCATGGCAGTGCTTACGCGAACCTAGAAGGAGTTAACTCAAAACTGCGCATAAATTAGGCAGTGCACCCTTTAAAACCTAGGCAGTGCAAATGGCAGAACTTGTGCAGTGCATCAAAATCTGGGAACTCGAAAGCCGAAAACACAGTGAAAAAAATAATAACTTATCAGGGCAGTGCATAAACTGTATGACGGGTAGTGCAATACTTATCTAAACACATATTCTGTCCTTACCGGCCATGGTAGTGCTTACGCCAACCTAGAAGCAGTTAACTCAAAACTACGCATAAATTAGGCAGTGGACCCTTTAAAACCTAGGCTGTGCAAATGGCAGAACTTGTGCAGTGCATCAAAATCTAGGAACTCGAAAGCCGAAAACACAGTGAAAAAAATAATAACATACCAGGGCAGTACATAAACTGTATGACGGGCAGTGCAAACTTATCTAAAGACACATTCTGTCCTTACCGACTATGGTATTGCTTACGCCAACCTTAAAGCAGTTAACTTAAAACTGCGCATAAATTAGGCAGTGCACCCTTTAAAACCTAGGCAGTGCAAATGGGAGAACTTGTGTAGTGCATCAAAATCTGGAACTCGAAAGCCGAAAACACAGTGAAAATAATAATAACTTATCAGGGCAGTACATAAACGGTATGACGGGCAGTGCAAAACTTATCTAAACAGACATTCTGTCCTTACCGACCATGGCAGTGTTTACGCGAACGTAGAAGGAGTTAACTCAAAACTGCGCATAAATTACACAGTGCACCCTTTAAAACCTAGGCAGTGCAAATGACAGAACTTGTGCAGTGCATCAAAATCTGGGTACTCGAAAGCCGAAAACATAGTGAAAAAAATAACTTATCAGGGCAGTACATAAACTATATGACGGGCAGTGCAAAACTTAACTAAAAACACATTCTGTCCTCACGAGCTATGGAAGTGCTTACGCCAACCTAGAAGCAGTTAACTCAAAACTGCGCATAAATTAGACGGTGCACCGTTTAAAACCTAGGCAGTGCAAATGGCAGAACTTGTGCAGTGCATCAAAATCTGGGTACTCGAAAGTCAAAAACACAGTGAAAAAAATAATAACTTATCAGGGCAGTACATAAATGGTATGAGGGCAGTGCAAAACTTATCTAAAAACACATTCTGTCCTTACCGGCCATGGCAGTGCTTACGCCAACCTAGAAGGAGTTAACTCAAAACTGCGCATAAATTAGGCAGTGCACCCTTTAAAACCTAGGCAGTGCAAATGGCAGAACTTGTGCAGTGCATCAAAATCTAGGAATTCGAAAGCCGAAAACACAGTGAAAAAAAAATAACTTATCAGGGCAGTACATAAACTATATGACGGGTAGTGCAAAACTTATCTAAACACACATTCTGTCCTGACCGGGTATGGCAGTGCTTACGCCAACCTTGAAGCAGTTAACTCAAAACTGCGCATAAATTAGGCAGTGCACCCTTTAAAACCTAGGCAGTGCAAATTGCAGAACTTGTGCAGTGCATCAAAATCTGGGAATTCGAAAGCCCAAACTAGAGTGAAAAAAATAATAACTTATCAGGGCAGTACATAAACTGTATGGGCACTGCAAAACTTATCTAAACACACATTCTGTCCTTACCGGGTATGGCAGTGCTTACGCCAACCTTGAATCAGTTAACTCAAAACTGCGCATAAATTAGGTAGTGCACCCTTTAAAACCTAGGTAGTGCAAATGACAGAACTTGTACAGTGCATCAAAATCTGTGAACTCGAAAGCCGAAAACACAGTGAAAAAAATAATAACTTATCAGAGCAGTACATAAACTGTATGACGGGCAGTGCAAAACTTATCTAAACAGACATTCTGTCCTTACCGGCCATGGCACTGCTTATGCCATCGTAGAAGGAGTTAACTCAAAACTGGGCATACATTAGGCAGTGCACCCTTTAAAACCTAGGCAGTGCAAATGGCAGAACTTGTGCAGTGCATCAAAATCTGGGAACTCGAAAACCGAAAACAAAGTGAAAAAAATAACTTATCAGGGCAGTACATGAACTATATGATGGGCAGTGCAAAACTTATCTAAACACACATTCTGTCCTTACCGGCCATGGCAGTGCTTACGCCAACGTAGAAGGAGTTAACTCAAAACTGGGCATAAATTAGGCAGTGCACCCTTTAAAACCTAGGCAGTGCAAATGGCAGAACTTGTGCAGTGCATCAAAATCTGGGAACTCGAAAACCGAAATCACAGTGAAAAAAATAACTTATCAGGGCAGTACATGAACTATATGACGGGCAGTGCAAAACTTATCTAAACACACATTCTGTCCTTACCGGCCTTGGCAGTGCTTACGCCAACCTAGAAGCAGTTAACTCAAAACTGCGCATAAATTAGGCAGTGCACCCTTTAAAACCTAGGCAGTGCAAATGGCAGAACTTGTGCAGTGCATCAAGATCTGGGAACTCGAAAGCAGAAAACGCCGAAAACACAGTGAAAAAAAATAACCTATCAGGGCAGTACAGAAACTGTATGACTGGCAGTGCAAAACTTATCTAAGCACACATTATGTCCTTACCGGGTATGGAAGTGCTTACGCCAACCTTGAAGGAGTTAACTCAAAACTGCGCATAAATTAGGTAGTGCACCCTTAAAAAACCTAGGCAGTGCAAATGGCAGAACTTGTGCAGTGCATCAAAATCTGGGAACTCGAAAGCCGAAAACACAGTGAAAAAAATAATAACTTATCAGGGCAGTACAGAAACTGTATGACGGGCAGTGCAAAACTTGTCTAAACACACATTCTATCCTCACCGGCTATGGAAGTGCTTACGCCAACCTAGAAGCAGTTACCTCAAAACTGCGCATAAATTAGGCAGTGCACCCTTTAAAACCTAGGCAGTGCAAATGGCAGAACTTGTGTAGTGCATCAAAATCTAGGAACTCGAAAGCCGAAAACACAGTGAAAAAAATAATAACTCATCTGGGCAGTACATAAACTGTATGACGGGCAGTGCAAAACTTATCTACGCCCACCTTACATTATGTCCTTACCGGGTATGGAAGTGCTTACCCCAACCTTGAAGCAGTTAACTCAAAACTGCGCATAAATTAGGTAGTGCACCCTTTAAAACCTAGGCAGTGCAAATGGCAGAACTTGTGCAGTGCATCAAAATCTGGGAATTCGAAAGCCGAAAACACAGTGAAAAAAAATAACTTATCAGGGCAGTACATAAACCGTATGACGGGCAGTGCAAAACTTATCTAAACACACATTCTGTCCTTACCGGTCATGGCAGTGCTTACGCCAACCTATAAGGAGATAACTGAAAACTGCGCATAAATTAGGCAGTGCACCCTTTATAACCTAGGCAGTGCAAATGCCAGAACTTGTGCAGTGCATCAAAATATGGGAACTCGAAAGCAGAAAACGCCGAAAACAAAGTGAAAAAAAAATAACTTATCAGGGCAGTACATAAACTGTATGACCGGCAGTGCAATACTTATCTAAACACACATTCTGTCCTTACCGGCCATGGCAGTGCTTACTCCAACCTAGAAGCAGTTAACACAAAACTGCGCATAAATTAGACAGTGCACCCTTTAAAACCTAGGCAGTGCAAATGGCATAACTTGTGTAGTGCATCAAAATCTGGGAACTCGAAAGCCGAAAACACAGTGAAAATAATAATAACTTATCAGGGCAGTACATAAACGGTATGACGGGCAGTGCAAAACTTATCTAAACAGACATTCTGTCCTTACCGACCATGGCAGTGTTTACGCCAACCTAGAAGGAGTTAACTCCAAACTGCGCATAAATTAGGCAGTGCACCCTTTAAAACCTAGGAAGTGCAAATGGCAGAACTTGTGCAGTGCATCAAAATTTGGGTACTCGAAAGCCGAAACACAGTGAAAAAAATAATAACTTATCAGGGCAGTACATAAACTGTATGAGGGCAGTGCAAAACTTATCTAAAAACACATTCTATCCTTACCGGCCATGGCAGTGCTTACGCCAACCTAGAAGGAGTTAACTCAAAACCGCGCATAAATTAGGCAGTGCACCCTTTAAAACCTAGGCAGTGCAAATGGCAGAACTTGTGCAGTGCATCAAAATCTAGGAATTCGAAAGCCGAAAACACAGTGAAAAAAAATAACTTATCAGGGCAGTACATAAACTATATGACGGGTAGTGCAAAACTTATCTAAACACACATTCTGTCCTGACCGGGTATGGCAGTGCTTACGCCAACCTTGAAGCAGTTAACTCAAAACTGCGCATAAATTAGGCAGTGCACCCTTTAAAACCTAGGCAGTGCAAATTGCAGAACTTGTGCAGTGCATCAAAATCTGGGAATTCGAAAGCCCAAACTAGAGTGAAAAAAATAATAACTTATCAGGGCAGTACATAAACTGTATGGGCACTGCAAAACTTATCTAAACACACATTCTGTCCTTACCGGGTATGGCAGTGCTTACGCCAACCTTGAAGCAGTTAACTCAGAACTGCGCATAAATTAGGCAGTGCACCCTTTAAAACCTAGGTAGTGCAAATGACAGAACTTGTACAGTGCATCAAAATCTGTGAACTCGAAAGCCGAAAACACAGTGAAAAAAATAATAACTTATCAGAGCAGTACATAAACTGTATGACGGGCAGTGCAAAACTTATCTAAACAGACATTCTGTCCTTACCGGCCATGGCAGTGCTTATGCCATCGTAGAAGGAGTTAACTCAAAACTGGGCATACATTAGGCAGTGCACCCTTTAGAACCTAGGCAGTGCAAATGGCAGAACTTGTGCAGTGCATCAAAATCTGGGAACTCGAAAACCGAAAACAAAGTGAAAAAAATAACTTATCAGGGCAGTACATGAACTATATGACGGGCAGTGCAAAACTTATCTAAACACACATTCTGTCCTTACCGGCCATGGCAGTGCTTACGCCAACGTAGAAGGAGTTAACTCAAAACTGGGCATAAATTAGGCAGTGCACCCTTTAAAACCTAGGCAGTGCAAATGGCAGAACTTGTGCAGTGCATCAAAATCTGGGAACTCGAAAACCGAAAACACAGTGAAAAAAATAACTTATCAGGGCAGTACATGAACTATATGACGGGCAGTGCAAAACTTATCTAAACACACATTCTGTCCTTACCGGCCATGGCAGTGCTTACGCCAACCTAGAAGCAGTTAACTCAAAACTGCGCATAAATTAGGCAGTGCACCCTTTAAAACCTAGGCAGTGCAAATGGCAGAACTTGTGCAGTGCATCAAGATCTGGGAACTCGAAAGCAGAAAACGCCGAAAACACAGTGAAAAAAAATAACCTATCAGGGCAGTACAGAAACTGTATGACTGGCAGTGCAATACTTATCTAAACACACATTCTGTCCTTACCGGGTATTGCAGTGCTTACGCCAACCTTGAAGCAGTTAACTCAAAACTGAGCATAAATTAGGCAATGCACCCTTTAAAACCTAGGCAGTGCAAATGGCAGAACTTGTGCAGTGCATCAAAATCTGGGAATTCGAAAGCCGAAAACACAGTGACAAAAATAATAACTTATCTGGGCAGTACATAAACTGTATGGGCACTTCAAAACTTATCTAAACACACATTCTGTCCTGACCGGGTATGGCAGTGCTTACGCCAACCTTGAAGCAGTTAACTCAAAACTGCGCATAAATTAGGCAGCGCACCCTTTAAAACCTAGGCAGTGCAAATTGCAGAACTTGTGCAGTGCATCAAGATCTGGGAATTAGAAAGCCGAAAACAGAGTGAAAAAAATAGTAACGTATCAGGGCAGTACAGAAACTGTATGACGGGCAGTGCAAAACTTATCTAAGCACACATTATGTCCTTACCTGGTATGGAAGTGCTTACGCCAACCTTGAAGTAGTTAACTCAAAACTGCGCATAAATTAGGTACTGCACCCTTTAAAACCTAGGCAGTGCAAATGGCAGAACTTGCGCAGTGCATCAAAATCTGGGAGTTCGAAAGCCGAAAACAGAGTGAAAAAATAATAACGTATCAGGGCAGTACAGAAACGGTATGACGGGCAGTGCAAAACTTATCTAAGCACACATTATGTCCTTACCGGGTATGGAAGTGCTTACGCCAACCTAGAAGCAGTTAACTCAAAACTACGCATAAATTAGGCAGTGCACCCTTTAAAACCTAGGTAGTGCAAATGACAGAACTTGTACAGTGCATCAAAATCTGTGAACTCGAAATCCGAAAACACAGTGAAAATAATAATAACTTATCAGAGCAGTACATAAACTGTATGACAGGCAGTGCAAAACTTATCTAACCAGACATTCTGTCCTTACCGGCCATGGCAGTGCTTATGCCATCGTAGAAGGAGTTAACTCAAAACTGGGCATACATTAGGCAGTGCACCCTTTAAAACCTAGGCAATGCAAATGGCAGAACTTGTGGAGTGCATCAAAATCTGGGAACTCGAAAACCGAAAACACAGTGAAAAAATAACTTATCAGGGTAGTACATGAACTATATGACGGGCAGTGCAAAACTTATCTAAACACACATTCCGTCCTTACCGGCCATGGCAGTGCTTACGCCAACCTAGAAGCAGTTAACTCAAAACTGCGCATAAATTAGGCAGTGCACCCTTTAAAACCTATGCAGTGCAAATGGCAGAACTTGTGCAGTGCATCAAAATCTGGGAACTCGAAAGCCGAAAACGCCGAAAACACAGTGAAAAAAATAACCTATCAGGGCAGTACAGAAACTGTATGACTGGCAGTGCAATACTTAACTAAACACACATTCTTTCCTTACCGGGTATTGCAGTGCTTACGCCAACCTTGAAGCAGTTAACTCAAAACTGAGCATAAATTAGGCAGTGCACCCTTTAAAACCTAGGCAGTGCAAATGGCAGAACTTCTGCAGTGCATCAAAATTTGGGAATTCGAAAGCCGAAAACACAGTAAAAAAAATAATAACTTATCAGGGCAGTACATAAACTGTATGGGCACTGCAAAACTTATCTAAACACACAATCTGTCCTTACCGGGTATGGAAGTGCTTACGCCAACCTTGAAGCAGTGAACTCAAAACTGCGCATAAATTAGGCAGTGCACCCTTTAAAACCTAGGCAGTGCAAATTGCAGAACTTGTGCAGTGCATCAAGATCTGGGAATTAGAAAGCCGAAAACAGAGTGAAAAAAATAGTAACGTATCAGGGCAGTACAGAAACTGTATGACGGGCAGTGCAAAACTTATCTAAGCACACATTATGTCCTTACCTGGTATGGAAGTGCTTACGCCAACCTTGAAGTAGTTAACTCAAAACTGCGCATAAATTAGGTACTGCACCCTTTAAAACCTAGGCAGTGCAAATGGCAGAACTTGCGCAGTGCATCAAATCTGGGAATTCGAAAGTCGAAAACACAGTGAAAAAATAATAACTTATCAGGGCAGTACATAAACTATATGACGGGCAGTGCAAACTTATCTAAACAGACATTCTGTCCTTACCGGCCATGGCAGTGCTTACGCCAACCTAGAAGGAGTTAAGTCAAAACTGCACATAAATTAGGCAGTGCACCTTTAAAATCTAGGAAGTGCAAATGGCAGAACTTGTGCAGTGTATCAAAATCTGGAACTCGAAAGCAAAAACGCCGAAAACACAGTGAAAAAAAATAACTTATCAGGGCAGTATATAAACTATATGACGGGCAGTGCAAAACTTGTCTAAAAACACATTCTGGCCTTACCGGCCATGGCAGTGCTTACGCCAACCTAGAAGGAGTTAACTCAAAACTGCGCATAAATTAGGCAGTGCACCCATTAAAACCCAGGCAGTGCAAATGGCAAAACTTGTGGAGTGCATCAAAATCTGGGAACTCGAAAGCCGAAAACACAGTGAAAAAAATAATAACTTATCAGGGCAGTACAGAAACTGTATGACGGGCAGTGCAAAACTTATCTAAACACACATTCTGTCCTCACCGGCTATGGAAGTGCTTACGCCAACCTAGAAGCAGTTAACTCAAAACTGCGCATAATTAGGCAGTGCACCCTTTAAAACCTAGGCAGTGCAAATGGCAGAACTTGTGCAGTGCATCAAAATCTGGGAACTCGAAAGCCGAAAACACAGTGAAAAAAATAATAACTCATCTGGGTAGTACATAAACTGTATGACGGGCAGTGCAAAACTTATCTACGCCAACCTTACATTATGTCCTTACCGGGTATGGAAGTGCTTACGCCAACCTTGAAGCAGTTAACCTCAAAACTGCGCATAAATTAGGTAGTGCACCCTTTAAAACCTAGGCGGTGCAAATGGCAGAACTTGTGCAGTGCATCAAAATCTGGGAATTCGAAGTCAAAAACACAGTGAAAAAATAATAACTTATCAGGGCAGTACATAAACTATATGACGGGCAGTGCAAACTTATCTAAACAGACATTCTGTCCTTACCCGGCAATGGCAGTGCTTACGCCAACCTATAAGGAGTTAACTCAAAACTGCGCATAAGATAGGCAGTGCACCTTTAAAACCTAGGCAGTGCAAATGGCAGAACTTGTGCAGTGCATCAAAATCTGGGAACTCGAAAGCCGAAAACGCCGAAAACACAGTGAAAAAAAATAACTTATCAGAGCAGTATATAAACTATATGACGGGGCAGTGCAAAACTTATCTAAAACACATTCTGTCCTTACCGGCCATGGCAGTGCTTACGCCAACCTAGAAGGAGTTAACTCAAAACTGCGCATAAATTAGGCAGTGCACCCTTTAAAACCCAGGCAGTGCAAATGGCAGAACTTGTGCAGTGCATCAAATCTGGGAACTCGAAAGCCGAAAACATAGTGAAAAAAATAATAACTTATCAGGGCAGTACAAAAACTGTATGACGGGCAGTGCAAAACTTATCTAAACACATATTCTGTCCTCACCGGCTATGGAAGTGCTTACGCCAACCTAGAAGCAGTTAACTCAAACTGTGCATAATTAGGTAGTGCACCCTTTAAAACCTAGGCAGTGCAAATGGCAGAACTTGTGCAGTGCATCAAAATCTAGGAATTCGAAAGCCGAAAACACAGTGAAAAATAATAACTTATCAGGGCAGTACATAAACGGTATGACGGGCAGTGCAAAACTTATCTACGCCAACCTTACATTATGTCCTTACCGGGTATGGAAGTGCTTACGCCAACCTTGAACCAGTTAACTCAAAACTGCGCATAAATTAGGTAGTGCACCCTTTAAAACCTAGGCAGTGCAAATGGCAGAACTTGTGCAGTGCATCAAAATCTGCGAATTCGAAATTCGAAAACACAGTTGAAAAAAAATAATAACTTATCAGGGCAGTACATAAACTATATGACGGGCAGTGAAAACTTATCTAAACAGACATTCTGTCCCTTACCGGCCATGGCAGTGCTTACGCCAACCTATAAGGAGATAACTCAACTGCGCATAAAATAGGCAGTGCACCTTTAAAACCTAGGCAGTGCAAATGGCAGAACTTGTGCAGTGCATCAAAATCTGGGAACTCGAAAGCCGAAACGCCAAAAACACAGTGAAAAAAAATAACTTATTAGAGCAGTATATAAACTATATGACGGGCAGTGCAAAACTTATCTAAAAACACATTCTGTCCTTACCGGCCATGGCAGTGCTTACGCCAACCTAGAAGGAGTTAACTCAAAACTGCGCATAAATTAGGCAGTGCACCCTTTTAAACCCAGGCAGTGCAAATGGCAGAACTTGTGCAGTGCATCAAAATCTGGGGAACTCGAAAGCCAAAAACACAGTGAAAATAATAATAACTTATCAGGGCAGTACAGAAACTGTATGACGGGCAGTGCAAAACTTATCTAAACATACATTCTGTCCTCACCGGCTATGGAAGTGCTTACGCCAACCTAGAAGCAGTTAACTCAAAACATGTGCATAAATTAGGTAGTGCACCCTTTAAAACCTAGGCAGTGCAAATGGCAGAACTTGTGCAGCGCATCAAAATCTAGGAATTCGAAAGCCGAAAACACAGTGAAAAAATAATAACTTATCAGGGCAGTACATAGACGGTATGACGGGCAGTGCAAAACTTATCTAAACACACATTCTGTCCTTACCGGCCACGGTAGTGCTTACGCCAACCTAGAAGGAGTTAACTCAAAACTGCGCATAAATTAGGCAGTGCACCCTTTAAACCTAGGCAGTGCAAATGGAAGAACTTGTGCAGTGTATCAAATCTGGGAACTCGAAAGCCGAAAAACACAGTGAAAAAATAATAACTTATCAGGGCAGTACAGGAAACTGTATGACCGGTAGTGCAATACTTATCTAAACACACATTCTGTCCTTACCGGGTATGGCAGTGCTTACGCCAACCTTGAAGCAGTTAACTCAAAATGCGCATAAATTAGGTAGTGCACCCTTTAAAACCTAGGCAGTGCAAATTGCAGAACTTGTGCAGTGCATCAAAATCTGGGAATTCGAAAGCCGAAACATGAGTGGAAAAAAATAAACTTATCAGGGCAGTACATAAACTGTATGGGCACTACAAAACTTATCTAAACACACATTCTGTCCTTACCGGGTATGGCAGTGCTTACGCCAACCTTGAAGCAGTTAACTCAAAACTGCGCATAAATTAGCAGTGCACCTTTAAAACCTAGGAAGTGCAAATTGCAGAACTTGTGCAGTGCATCAAAATCTGGGAATTCGAAAGGCCGAAAACAGAGTGAAAAAATAATAACTTATCAGGGCAGTACATAAACTGTATGACGGGCAGTGCAAAACTTATCTAAACACACATTCTGTCCTTACCGGGTATGGAAGTGCTTACGCCAACCTTGAAGCAGTTAACTCAAAACTGCGCATAAATTAGGCAGTGCACCCTTTAAAACCTAGGCAGTGCAAATGGCAGAACTTGTGCAGTGCATCAAAATCTGGGAACTCGAAAGCGCGAAAACAAGTGAAAAAAATAATAACTTATCAGGGCAGTACATAAACTGTATGACGGGCAGTGCAAACTTATCTAAACAGACATTCTGTCCTTACCGGCCATGGCAGTGCTTACGCCAACCTAGAAGGAGTTAACTCAAAACTGCGCATAAATTAGGCAGTGCACCTTTAAAACCTAGGCAGGCAAATGGCAGAACTTGTGCAGTGCATCAAA
>CAJUXJ010000133.1:0-21235 GCA_910589775.1 Avena eriantha
CGCGGCGGGACTGTTACCCCTACACGTCCAGGAATCTACTAAGTGTTATCGCACGCATGTGAAGAAGGTCAGACCGGGGATCTAGACATTGCATCCATGGACCTTCCCACCACACTTGGACACATATACTAGGTCCACGTGCAAGTTCTAGTGGGATTCCGGAGCTCCGGTAGTCCTTTTCAAGCGAAACTCTAGTCGGCGGCGCCCGCGGGTCATAACCCCTGTGCTTTCTTGTACAAGGTTCAGACAACGCGCTTTTTGTTGGTTTAGCTTGTTTAGGTCAGATCTACATGGAAAAAAAAAGGTTCGTGACCTTATAGCACATTGCTAGCCCCCCGATATACCCGAAGCGGGACTATTACCCCTACACAGTCCAGGAATCTACTAATTGTTATCGCACGTGGGTCTGAACAACCCCTATAGCTTTCGTAGTACGAGGTTCAGAAAACGCGCTTTTTTGTTTATTTACTTTGTTTAGATCATCTCTACATGGAAAACAAAGGTTGGGACCTTATAGCACATGCTAGCCCCCCGGTATAACCCGCAGCGGGACTGTTACCCCTACACGTCCAGGAATCTACTAAGTGTTATCGCACGCGGATCTACCCCTGTAGCTTTCTTAGTACGAGGTTCAGACAACACCTTTTTGTTGGTTTAGCTTTGTTTAGGTCATATCTACATGGAAAACAAAGGTTGGGACCTGATAGCACATGCTAGCCCCCCGTTATAGACCCACAGCGGGACTGTTACCCCTACACGTCCAGGAATCTACTAAGTGTTATCGCACGCATGTGAAGAAGGTCAGAAGGGGGATCTAGACATTACAAATCAATGGACCTTCCCACCACACTTGGACACATATACTAGGTCCACGTGCAAAGTTCCAGTGGATTCCGGAGCTTCGGCGGTCCTTTTCCAACGAAACCCTAGTCGGTGGGGCCCCGCGGGTCTACCCCTGTAGCTTTCTTAGTACGAGGGTCAGAAAACGCGCTTTTTTGTTGGTCTAGCTTTGTTTAGGTCATATCTACATGGAAAACAAAGGTTGGGACCTTATAGCACATACTAGCCATCCGGTATACCCGCAGCTTGACTGTTACCCCTACACGTCCAGGAATCTACTAAGTGTTATCGCACACCGGGTCTACCCCTATAGCTTTCTTAGTACGAGGTTCAGAATACGCGCTTTTTTCGTTGGTTTAGCTTTGTTTAGATCAATATCTACATGGAAAACAAAGGTTGGGACCTTATAGCACATGCTAGCCCCTCGGTATACCCCGCAGCGGAACTATTACCCCAATAGGTCCATGAATCTACTAAGTGTTATCGCACGTGGGTCTACCCCTGTAGCTTTCTTAGTACGAGGTTCAGACAACGCGCTTTTTTGTTAGTTTAGCTTTGTTTAGATCATATCTACATGGAAAACAAATGTTGGGACCTGATAGCACATGCTAGCCACCCGGTATACCCGCAGCGGGACAGTTACCCCTACACGTCTAGGAATCTACTAAGTGTTATCGCAACGCGGGTCTACCCCTATAGCTTTCTTAGTACGAGGTTCAGAATACGCGCTTTTTTGTTGGTTTAGCTTTGTTTAGATCATATCTACATGGAAAACAAAGGTTGGGACCTTATAGCACATGCTAGCCACCCGGTATACCCGCAGCGGGACTGTTACCCCTACACGTCCAGGAATCTACTAAGTGTTATCGCACGCATGTGAAGAAGGTCAGACTGGGGATCTAGACATTGCATCCATGGACCTTCCACCACACTTGGACACATATACTAGGTCCACGTGCAAGTTCCAGTGGGATTCCAGAGCTCCGGCGATCCTTTTCTAGCGAAACCCTAGTTGGTGGGGCCCACGGGTCTACTCCTGTAGCTTTATTTGTACGAGGTTCAGACAACGCGCTTTTTTGTTGGTTTAGCTTTGTTTAGGTCATATCTACATGGAAAACAAAAGGCTGGGACCTTATAGCACATGCTAGCCCCCGGTATACCTGCAGCGGGACTGTTACCCCTACACGTCCAGGAATCTACTAAGTGTTATCTTACGCGGGTGTACCCCTATAGCTTTATTAGTACGAGGTTCAGACAACGCGCTTTTTTGTTGGTTTAGCTTTGTTTAGATCATATCTAAATGGAAAACAAAGGTTGGGACCTTATAGCACATGCTAGCCCGCCGGTATACCCGCAGCGGGACTATTACCCCTACACGTCCAGGAATCTACTAAGTGTTCTCGCATGCGGGTCTACCCCTGTAGCTTTCTTAGTACGAGGTTCAGACAACGCGCTTTTTGCTTGGTTTAGCTTTGTTTAGGTCATATCTACATGGAAAACAAAGTTTGGGACATTATAGCACATGCAAGCCCCCCGGTATACCCGCAGCGGGACTGTTACCCCTACACGTCCAGGAATCTACTAAGTGTTATCGCACGTGGGTCTACCCTTGTAGCTTTATTAGTACGAGGTTCATAAAACGCGCTTTTTTGTTGGTTAGCTTTGTTTAGGTCATATCTACATGTAAAACAACGGTTGGGACCTTATAGCACATGCTAGCCCCCCGGTATACCCGCAGCGGGACTGTTACCCCTACACGTCCAGGAATCTACTAAGTGTTATCGCACGCATGTGAAGAAGGTCAGACCGGGGATCTAGACATTGCATCCATGGACCTTCCACCACACTTGGACACATATACTAGGTCCACGTGCAAGTTCTAGTGGGATTCCGGAGCTCCGGCAGTCCTTTTCCAGCGAAACCCTAGTCGGTGGGGCCCGTGGGTCTACCCCTGTAGCTTTCTTAGTACGAGGTTCAGACAACACGCTTTTTTGTTGGTTTAGCTTTGTTTAGGTCATACTACATGGAAAACAAAGGTTGGGACCTTATAGCACATGCTAGCCCCCCGGTATACCCACAGTGGGACTGTTACCCCTACACGTCCAGGAATCTACTAAGTGTTATCGCACGCGGGTCTACCCCTGTAGCTTTCTTAGTACGAGGTTCACACAGCGCGCTTTTTTGTTGGTTTAGCTTTGTTTAGATCATATCTACATGGAAAACAAATATTGGGACCTTATAGCACATGCTAGCCCCCCGGTATACCCGCAGCGGGACTATTACCCCTACACGTCCAGGAATCTACTAAGTGTTATCGCACGCGGGTCTACCCCTGTAGCTTTGTTAGTACGAGGTTCAGAAAACGCGCTTTTTTGTTGGTTTAGCTTTGTTTAGGTCATATCTACATGTAAAACAACGGTTGGGACCTTATAGCACATGCTAGCCCCCGGTATACCCGTAGCGGGACTGTTACCCCTACACGTCCAGGAATCTACTAAGTGTTATCGCACGCATGTGAAGAAGGTCTGACCGGGGATCTAGACATTGCATCCATGGACCTTCCACCACACTTGGACACATATACTAGGTCCACATGCAAGTTCTAGTGGGATTCCGGAGCTCCGGCAGTCCTTTTCCAGCGAAACCCTAGTCGGTGGCGCCCGCGGGTCTACCCCTGTAGCTTTCTTTGTACGAGGTTCAGACAACGCGCTTTTTTGTTGGTTTAGCTTTGTTTAGGTCATATCTACATGGAAAACAAAGGTTGGGACCTTATAGCACATGCAAGCCCCCCGGTATACCTGCAGCGGGACTGTTACCCCTACACGTCCAGGAATCTACTAAGTGTTATCGCACGCGGGTCTACCCCTGTAGCTTTATTAGTACGAGGTTCAGAAAACGCGCTTTTTTGTTGGTTTAGCTTTGTTTAGGTCATATCTACATGTAAAACAAAGGTTGGGACCTTATAGCACATGCTAGCCCCCCGGTATACCTGCGGCGGGACTGTTACCCCTACACGTCCAGGAATCTACTAAGTGTTATTGCACGCATGTGAAGAAGGTCTGGCCGGGGATCTAGACATTGCATCCATGGACCTTCCACCACACTTGGACACATATACTAGGTCCACGTGCAAGTTCCAGTGGGATTCCAGAGCTCCGGCGATCCTTTTCTACCGAAACCCTAGTTGGTGGGGCCCACGGGTCTACTCCTGTAGCTTTATTCGTACGAGGTTCAGACAACGCGCTTTTTTGTTGGTTTAGCTTTGTTTAGGTCATATCTACATGGAAAACAAAAGGCTGGGACCTTATAGCACATGCTAGCCCCCGGTATACCTGCAGCGGGACTGTTACCCCTACACGTCCAGGAATCTACTAAGTGTTATCTTACGCGGGTGTACCCCTATAGCTTTATTAGTACGAGGTTCAGACAACGCGCTTTTTTGTTGGTTTAGCTTTGTGTAGATCATATCTAAATGGAAAACAAAGGTTGGGACCTTATAGCACATGCTAGCCCGCCGGTATACCCGCAGCGGGACTATTACCCCTACACGTCCAGGAATCTACTAAGTGTTCTCGCATGCGGGTCTACCCCTGTAGCTTTCTTAGTACGAGGTTCAGACAACGCGCTTTTTGCTTGGTTTAGCTTTGTTTAGGTCATATCTACATGGAAAACAAAGTTTGGGACATTATAGCACATGCAAGCCCCCCGGTATACCCGCAGCGGGACTGTTACCCCTACACGTCCAGGAATCTACTAAGTGTTATCGCACGTGGGTCTACCCTTGTAGCTTTATTAGTACGAGGTTCATAAAACGCGCTTTTTTGTTGGTTAGCTTTGTTTAGGTCATATCTACATGTAAAACAACGGTTGGGACCTTATAGCACATGCTAGCCCCCCGGTATACCCGCAGCGGGACTGTTACCCCTACACGTCCAGGAATCTACTAAGTGTTATCGCACGCATGTGAAGAAGGTCAGACCGGGGATCTAGACATTGCATCCATGGACCTTCCACCACACTTGGACACATATACTAGGTCCACGTGCAAGTTCTAGTGGGATTCTGGAGCTCCGGCAGTCCTTTTCCAGCGAAACCCTAGTCGGTGGGGCCCGTGGGTCTACCCCTGTAGCTTTCTTAGTACGAGGTTCAGACAACACGCTTTTTTTGTTGGTTTAGCTTTGTTTAGGTCATACTACATGGAAAACAAAGGTTGGGACCTTATAGCACATGCTAGCCCCCCGGTATACCCACAGTGGGACTGTTACCCCTACACGTCCAGGAATCTACTAAGTGTTATCGCACGCGGGTCTACCCCTGTAGCTTTCTTAGTACGAGGTTCACACAACGCGCTTTTTTGTTGGTTTAGCTTTGTTTAGATCATATCTACATGGAAAACAAATATTGGGACCTTATAGCACATGCTAGCCCCCCGGTATACCCGCAGCGGGACTATTACCCCTACACGTCTAGGAATCTACTAAGTGTTATCGCACGCGGGTCTACCCCTGTAGCTTTGTTAGTACGAGGTTCAGAAAACGCGCTTTTTTGTTGGTTTAGCTTTGTTTAGGTCATATCTACATGTAAAACAACGGTTGGGACCTTATAGCACATGCTAGCCCCCGGTATACCCGCAGCGGGACTGTTACCCCTACACGTCCAGGAATCTACTAAGTGTTATCGCACGCATGTGAAGAAGGTCTGACCGGGGATCTAGACATTGCATCCATGGACCTTCCACCACACTTGGACACATATACTAGGTCCACATGCAAGTTCTAGTGGGATTCCGGAGCTCCGGCAGTCCTTTTCCAGCGAAACCCTAGTCGGTGGCGCCCGCGGGTCTACCCCTGTAGCTTTCTTTGTACGAGGTTCAGACAACGCGCTTTTTTGTTGGTTTAGCTTTGTTTAGGTCATATCTACATGGAAAACAAAGGTTGGGACCTTATAGCACATGCAAGCCCCCCGGTATACCCGCAGCGGGACTGTTACCCCTACACGTCCAGGAATCTACTAAGTGTTATCGCACGCGGGTCTACCCCTGTAGCTTTATTAGTACGAGGTTCAGAAAACGCGCTTTTTGTTGGTTTAGCTTTGTTTAGGTCATATCTACATGTAAGACAAAGGTTGGGACCTTATAGCACATGCTAGCCCCCCGGTATACCTGCGGCGGGACTGTTACCCCTACACGTCCAGGAATCTACTAAGTGTTATTGCACGCATGTGAAGAAGGTCTGGCCGGGGATCTAGACATTGCATCCATGGACCTTCCACCACACTTGGACACATATACTAGGTCCACGTGCAAGTTCCAGTGGGATTCCAGAGCTCCGGCGATCCTTTTCTAGCGAAACCCTAGTTGGTGGGGCCCACGGGTCTACTCCTGTAGCTTTATTTGTACGAGGTTCAGACAACGCGCTTTTTTGTTGGTTTAGCTTTGTTTAGGTCATATCTACATGGAAAACAAAAGGCTGGGACCTTATAGCACATGCTAGCCCCCGGTATACCTGCAGCGGGACTGTTACCCCTACACGTCCAGGAATCTACTAAGTGTTATCTTACGCGGGTGTACCCCTATAGCTTTATTAGTACGAGGTTCAGACAACGCGCTTTTTGTTGGTTTAGCTTTGTTTAGATCATATCTAAATGGAAAACAAAGGTTGGGACCTTATAGCACATGCTAGCCCGCCGGTATACCCGCAGCGGGACTATTACCCCTACACGTCCAGGAATCTACTAAGTGTTCTCGCATGCGGGTCTACCCCTGTAGCTTTCTTAGTACGAGGCTCAGACAACGCGCTTTTTGGTTGGTTTAGCTTTGTTTAGGTCATATCTACATGGAAAACAAAGTTTGGGACATTATAGCACATGCAAGCCCCCCGGTATACCCGCAGCGGGACTGTTACCCCTACACGTCCAGGAATCTACTAAGTGTTATCGCACGTGGGTCTACCCTTGTAGCTTTATTAGTACGAGGTTCATAAAACGCGCTTTTTTGTTGGTTAGCTTTGTTTAGGTCATATCTACATGTAAAACAACGGTTGGGACCTTATAGCACATGCTAGCCCCCCGGTATACCCGCAGCGGGACTGTTACCCCTACACGTCCAGGAATCTACTAAGTGTTATCGCACGCATGTGAAGAAGGTCAGACCGGGGATCTAGACATTGCATCCATGGACCTTCCACCACACTTGGACACATATACTAGGTCCACGTGCAAGTTCTAGTGGGATTCCGGAGCTCCGGCAGTCCTTTTCCAGCGAAACCCTAGTCGGTGGGGCCCGTGGGTCTACCCCTGTAGCTTTCTTAGTACGAGGTTCAGACAACACGCTTTTTTGTTGGTTTAGCTTTGTTTAGGTCATACTACATGGAAAACAAAGGTTGGGACCTTATAGCACATGCTAGCCCCCCGGTATACCCACAGTGGGACTGTTACCCCTACACGTCCAGGAATCTACTAAGTGTTATCGCACGCGGGTCTACCCCTGTAGCTTTCTTAGTACGAGGTTCACACAACGCGCTTTTTTGTTGGTTTAGCTTTGTTTAGATCATATCTACATGGAAAACAAATATTGGGACCTTATAGCACATGCTAGCCCCCCGGTATACCCGCAGCGGGACTATTACCCCTACACGTCCAGGAATCTACTAAGTGTTATCGCACGCGGGTCTACCCCTGTAGCTTTGTTAGTACGAGGTTCAGAAAACGCGCTTTTTTGTTGGTTTAGCTTTGTTTAGGTCATATCTACATGTAAAACAACGGTTGGGACCTTATAGCACATGCTAGCCCCCGGTATACCCGCAGCGGGACTGTTACCCCTACACGTCCAGGAATCTACTAAGTGTTATCGCACGCATGTGAAGAAGGTCTGACCGGGGATCTAGACATTGCATCCATGGACCTTCCACCACACTTGGACACATATACTAGGTCCACATGCAAGTTCTAGTGGGATTCCGGAGCTCCGGCAGTCCTTTTCCAGCGAAACCCTAGTCGGTGGCGCCCGCGGGTCTACCCCTGTAGCTTTCTTTGTACGAGGTTCAGACAACGCGCTTTTTTGTTGGTTTAGCTTTGTTTAGGTCATATCTACATGGAAAACAAAGGTTGGGACCTTATAGCACATGCAAGCCCCCCGGTATACCCGCAGCGGGACTGTTACCCCTACACGTCCAGGAATCTACTAAGTGTTATCGCACGCGGGTCTACCCCTGTAGCTTTATTAGTACGAGGTTCAGAAAACGCGCTTTTTTGTTGGTTTAGCTTTGTTTAGGTCATATCTACATGTAAAACAAAGGTTGGGACCTTATAGCACATGCTAGCCCCCCGGTATACCTGCGGCGGGACTGTTACCCCTACACGTCCAGGAATCTACTAAGTGTTATTGCACGCATGTGAAGAAGGTCTGGCCGGGGATCTAGACATTGCATCCATGGACCTTCCACCACACTTGGACACATATACTAGGTCCACGTGCAAGTTCCAGTGGGATTCCAGAGCTCCGGCGATCCTTTTCTAGCGAAACCCTAGTTGGTGGGGCCCACGGGTCTACTCCTGTAGCTTTATTTGTACGAGGTTCAGACAACGCGCTTTTTTGTTGGTTTAGCTTTGTTTAGGTCATATCTACATGGAAAACAAAAGGCTGGGACCTTATAGCACATGCTAGCCCCCGGTATACCTGCAGCGGGACTGTTACCCCTACACGTCCAGGAATCTACTAAGTGTTATCTTACGCGGGTGTACCCCTATAGCTTTATTAGTACGAGGTTCAGACAACGCGCTTTTTTGTTGGTTTAGCTTTGTTTAGATCATATCTAAATGGAAAACAAAGGTTGGGACCTTATAGCACATGCTAGCCCGCCGGTATACCCGCAGCGGGACTATTACCCCTACACGTCCAGGAATCTACTAAGTGTTCTCGCATGCGGGTCTACCCCTGTAGCTTTCTTAGTACGAGGCTCAGACAACGCGCTTTTTGGTTGGTTTAGCTTTGTTTAGGTCATATCTACATGGAAAACAAAGTTTGGGACATTATAGCACATGCAAGCCCCCCGGTATACCCGCAGCGGGACTGTTACCCCTACACGTCCAGGAATCTACTAAGTGTTATCGCACGTGGGTCTACCCTTGTAGCTTTATTAGTACGAGGTTCATAAAACGCGCTTTTTTGTTGGTTAGCTTTGTTTAGGTCATATCTACATGTAAAACAACGGTTGGGACCTTATAGCACATGCTAGCCCCCCGGTATACCCGCAGCGGGACTGTTACCCCTACACGTCCAGGAATCTACTAAGTGTTATCGCACGCATGTGAAGAAGGTCAGACCGGGGATCTAGACATTGCATCCATGGACCTTCCACCACACTTGGACACATATACTAGGTCCACGTGCAAGTTCTAGTGGGATTCCGGAGCTCCGGCAGTCCTTTTCCAGCGAAACCCTAGTCGGTGGGGCCCGTGGGTCTACCCCTGTAGCTTTCTTAGTACGAGGTTCAGACAACACGCTTTTTTGTTGGTTTAGCTTTGTTTAGGTCATACTACATGGAAAACAAAGGTTGGGACCTTATAGCACATGCTAGCCCCCCGGTATACCCACAGTGGGACTGTTACCCCTACACGTCCAGGAATCTACTAAGTGTTATCGCACGCGGGTCTACCCCTGTAGCTTTCTTAGTACGAGGTTCACACAACGCGCTTTTTTGTTGGTTTAGCTTTGTTTAGATCATATCTACATGGAAAACAAATATTGGGACCTTATAGCACATGCTAGTCCCCCGGTATACCCGCAGCGGGACTATTACCCCTACACGTCCAGGAATCTACTAAGTGTTATCGCACGCGGGTCTACCCCTGTAGCTTTGTTAGTACGAGGTTCAGAAAACGCGCTTTTTTGTTGGTTTAGCTTTGTTTAGGTCATATCTACATGTAAAACAACGGTTGGGACCTTATAGCACATGCTAGCCCCCGGTATACCCGCAGCGGGACTGTTACCCCTACACGTCCAGGAATCTACTAAGTGTTATCGCACGCATGTGAAGAAGGTCTGACCGGGGATCTAGACATTGCATCCATGGACCTTCCACCACACTTGGACACATATACTAGGTCCACATGCAAGTTCTAGTGGGATTCCGGAGCTCCGGCAGTCCTTTTCCAGCGAAACCCTAGTCGGTGGCGCCCGCGGGTCTACCCCTGTAGCTTTCTTTGTACGAGGTTCAGACAACGCGCTTTTTTGTTGGTTTAGCTTTGTTTAGGTCATATCTACATGGAAAACAAAGGTTGGGACCTTATAGCACATGCAAGCCCCCCGGTATACCCGCAGCGGGACTGTTACCCCTACACGTCCAGGAATCTACTAAGTGTTATCGCACGCGGGTCTACCCCTGTAGCTTTATTAGTACGAGGTTCAGAAAACGCGCTTTTTTGTTGGTTTAGCTTTGTTTAGGTCATATCTACATGTAAAACAAAGGTTGGGACCTTATAGCACATGCTAGCCCCCCGGTATACCTGCGGCGGGACTGTTACCCCTACACGTCCAGGAATCTACTAAGTGTTATTGCACGCATGTGAAGAAGGTCTGGCCGGGGATCTAGACATTGCATCCATGGACCTTCCACCACACTTGGACACATATACTAGGTCCACGTGCAAGTTCCAGTGGGATTCCAGAGCTCCGGCGATCCTTTTCTACCGAAACCCTAGTTGGTGGGGCCCACGGGTCTACTCCTATAGCTTTATTTGTACGAGGTTCAGACAACTCGCTTTTTTGTTGGTTTAGCTTTGTTTAGGTCATATCTACATGGAAAACAAAAGGCTGGGACCTTATAGCACATGCTAGCCCCCGGTATACCTGCAGCGGGACTGTTACCCCTACACGTCCTAGGAATCTACTAAGTGTTATCTTACGCGGGTGTACCCCTATAGCTTTATTAGTACGAGGTTCAGACAACGCGCTTTTTTGTTGGTTTAGCTTTGTTTAGATCATATCTAAATGGAAAACAAAGGTTGGGACCTTATAGCACATGCTAGCCCGCCGGTATACCCGCAGCGGGACTATTACCCCTACACGTCCAGGAATCTACTAAGTGTTCTCGCATGCGGGTCTACCCCTGTAGCTTTCTTAGTACGAGGCTCAGACAACGCGCTTTTTGGTTGGTTTAGCTTTGTTTAGGTCATATCTACATGGAAAACAAAGTTTGGGACATTATAGCACATGCAAGCCCCCCGGTATACCCGCAGCGGGACTGTTACCCCTACACGTCCAGGAATCTACTAAGTGTTATCGCACGTGGGTCTACCCCTGTAGCTTTATTAGTACGAGGTTCATAAAACGCGCTTTTTTGTTGGTTAGCTTTGTTTAGGTCATATCTACATGTAAAACAACGGTTGGGACCTTATAGCACATGCTAGCCGCCCGGTATACCCGCAGCGGGACTGTTACCCCTACACGTCCAGGAATCTACTAAGTGTTATCGCACGCATGTGAAGAAGGTCAGACCGGGGATCTAGAAATTGCATCCATGGACCTTCCACCACACTTGGACACATATACTAGGTCCACGTGCAAGTTCTAGTGGGATTCCGGAGCTCCGGCAGTCCTTTTCAAGCGAAACCCTAGTCGGTGGGGCCCGTGGGTCTACCCCTGTAGCTTTCTTAGTACGAGGTTCAGACAACGCGCTTTTTTGTTGGTTTAGCTTTGTTTAGATCATACTACATGGAAAACAAAGGTTGGGACCTTATAGCACATGCTAGCCCCCCGGTATACCCACAGTGGGACTGTTACCCCTACACGTCCAGGAATCTACTAAGTGTTATCGCACGCGGGTCTACCCCTGTAGCTTTCTTAGGACGAGGTTCACACAACGCGCTTTTTTGTTGGTTTAGCTTTGTTTAGATCATATCTACATGGAAAACAAATATTGGGACCTTATAGCACATGCTAGTTCCCCGGTATACCCGCAGCGGGACTATTACCCCTACACGTCCAGGAATCTACTAAGTGTTATCGCACGCGGGTCTACCCCTGTAGCTTTGTTAGTACGAGGTTCAGAAAACGCGCTTTTTTGTTGGTTTAGCTTTGTTTAGGTCATATCTACATGTAAAACAACGGTTGGGACCTTATAGCACATGCTAGCCCCCGGTATACCCGCACCGGGACTGTTACCCCTACACGTCCAGGAATCTACTAAGTGTTATCGCACGCATATGAAGAAGGTCTGACCGGGGATCTAGACATTGCATCCATGGACCTTCCACCACACTTGGACACATATACTAGGTCCACATGCAAGTTCTAGTGGGATTCCGGAGCTCCGGCAGTCCTTTTCCAGCGAAACCCTAGTCGGTGGCGCCCGCGGGTCTACCCCTGTAGCTTTCTTTGTACGAGGTTCAGACAACGCGCTTTTTTGTTGGTTTAGCTTTGTTTAGGTCATATCTACATGGAAAACAAAGGTTGGGACCTTATAGCACATGCAAGCCCCCCGGTATACCCGCAGCGGGACTGTTACCCCTACACGTCCAGGAATCTACTAAGTGTTATCGCACGCGGGTCTACCCCTGTAGCTTTATTAGTACGAGGTTCAGAAAACGCGCTTTTTTGTTGGTTAGCTTTGTTTAGGTCATATCTACATGTAAAACAACGGTTGGGACCTTATAGCACATGCTAGCCCCCCGGTATACCCGCAGCGGGACTGTTACCCCTACACGTCCAGGAATCTACTAAGTGTTATCGCACGCATGTGAAGAAGGTCAGACCGGGGATCTAGACATTGCATCCATGGACCTTCCACCACACTTGGACACATATACTAGGTCCACGTGCAAGTTCCAGTGGGATTCCAGAGCTCCGGCGGTCCTTTTCCTGCGAAACCCTAGTCGGTGGGGCCCGCGGGTCTACCCCTGTAGCTTTCTTAGTACGAGGTTCAGACAACACGATTTTTTGTTGGTTTAGCTTTGTTTAGGTCATATCTACATGTAAAACAAAGGTTGGGACCTTATAGCACATGCTATCCACCCGGTATACCCGCAGCGGGATTGTTACCCCTACACGTCCAGGAATCTACTAAGTGTTATCGCACGCGGGTGTACCCCTGTAGCTTTCTTAGTACGAGGATCAGACAACGCGCTTTTTTGTTGGTTAGCTTTGTTTAGGTCATATCTAAATGGAAAACAAAGGTTGGGACCTTATAGCACATGCTAGCCACCCGGTATACCCGAAGCGGGACTGTTACCCCTACACGTCCAGGAATCTACTAAGTGTTATCGCACGCATGTGAAGAAGGTCAGACCGGGGATCTTTACATTGCATCCATGGACCATCCACCACACTTGGACAAATATACTAGGTGCATGTGCAAGTTCCAATGGCATTCCGGAGCTCCAGCGGTCCTTTTCTAGCGAAACCCTAGTCGGTGGGGCCCGCGGGTCTACCCCTGTAGCTTTCTTTGTAGGTGGTTCAAACAACGCGCTTTTTTGTTGGTTTAGCTTTGTTTAGGTCATATCTACATGGAAAACAAAGGTTGTGACCTTATAGCACATGCTAGCCACCCAGTATACCCGCAGCGGGACTGTTACCCCTACACGTCCAGGAATCTACTTAGTGTTATCGCACGCATGTGAAGAAGGTCAGACCGGGGATCTAGCCATTACATCCATGGACCTTCCACCACACTTGGACACATATACTAGGTCCACGTGCAAGTTCTAGTGTGATTCCGGAGCTCCGGCGGTCCTTTTCTAGCGAAACCCTAGTCGGTGGGCCCGCGGGTCTACCCCTGTAGCTTTCTTAGTACGAGGTTCAGACAACGCGCTTTTTTGTTGGTTTAGCTTTGTTTAGGTCATATCTACATGGAAAACAAAGGTTGGGACCTTATAGCACATGCAAGCCCCCCGGTATACCCGCAGCGGGACTGTTACCCCTACACGTCCAGGAATCTACTAAGTGTTATCGCACGCGGGTCTACCCCTGTAGCTTTATTAGTACGAGGTTCAGAAAACGCACTTTTTTGTTGGTTTAGCTTTGTTTAGGTCATATCTACCTGTAAAACAAAGGTTGGGACCTTATAGCACATGCTAGCCCCCCGGTATACCTGCGGCGGGACTGTTACCCCTACACGTCCAGGAATCTACTAAGTGTTATTGCACGCATGTGAAGAAGGTCTGGCCGGGGATCTAGACATTGCATCCATGGACCTTCCACCACACTTGGACACATATACTAGGTCCACGTGCAAGTTCCAGTGGGATTCCAGAGCTCCGGCGATCCTTTTCTACCGAAACCCTAGTTGGTGGGGCCCACGGGTCTACTCCTGTAGCTTTATTTGTACGAGGTTCAGACAACGCGCTTTTTTGTTGGTTTAGCTTTGTTTAGGTCATATCTACATGGAAAAAAAAAGGCTGGGACCTTATAGCACATGCTAGCCCCCGGTATACCTGCAGCGGGACTGTTACCCCTACACGTCCAGGAATCTACTAAGTGTTATCTTACGCGGGTGTACCCCTATAGCTTTATTAGTACGAGGTTCAGACAACGCGCTTTTTTGTTGGTTTAGCTTTGTTTAGATCATATCTAAATGGAAAACAAATGTTGGGACCTTATAGCACATGCTAGCCCGCCGGTATACCCGCAGCGGGACTATTACCCCTACACGTCCAGGAATCTACTAAGTGTTCTCGCATGCGGGTCTACCCCTGTAGCTTTCTTAGTACGAGGTTCAGACAACGCGCTTTTTGGTTGGTTTAGCTTTGTTTAGGTCATATCTACATGGAAAACAAAGTTTGGGACATTATAGCACATGCAAGCCCCCGGTATACCCGCAGCGGGACTGTTACCCCTACACGTCCAGGAATCTACTAAGTGTTATCGCACGTGGGTCTACCCCTGTAGCTTTATTAGTACGAGGTTCATAAAACGCGCTTTTTTGTTGGTTAGCTTTGTTTAGGTCATATCTACATGTAAAACAACGGTTGGGACCTTATAGCACATGCTAGCCCCCCGGTATACCCGCAGCGGGACTGTTACCCCTACACGTCCAGGAATCTACTAAGTGTTATCGCACGCATGTGAAGAAGGTCAGACCGGGGATCTAGACATTGCATCCATGGACCTTCCACCACACTTGGACACATATACTAGGTCCACGTGCAAGTTCTAGTGGGATTCCGGAGCTCCGGCAGTCCTTTTCCAGCGAAACCCTAGTCGGTGGGGCCCGTGGGTCTACCCCTGTAGCTTTCTTAGTACGAGGTTCAGACAACGCGCTTTTTTGTTGGTTTAGCTTTGTTTAGGTCATACTACATGGAAAACAAAGGTTGGGACCTTATAGCACATGCTAGCCCCCCGGTATACCCACAGTGGGACTGTTACCCCTACACGTCCAGGAATCTACTAAGTGTTATCGCACGCGGGTCTACCCCTGTAGCTTTCTTAGGACGAGGTTCACACAACGCGCTTTTTTGTTGGTTTAGCTTTGTTTAGATCATATCTACATGGAAAACAAATATTGGGACCTTATAGCACATGCTAGCCCCCCGGTATACCCGCAGCGGGACTATTACCCCTACACGTCCAGGAATCTACTAAGTGTTATCGCACGCGGGTCTACCCCTGTAGCTTTGTTAGTACGAGGTTCAGAAAACGCGCTTTTTTGTTGGTTTAGCTTTGTTTAGGTCATATCTACATGTAAAACAACGGTTGGGACCTTATAGCACATGCTAGCCCCCGGTATACCCGCACCGGGACTGTTACCCCTACACGTCCAGGAATCTACTAAGTGTTATCGCACGCATGTGAAGAAGGTCTGACCGGGGATCTAGACATTGCATCCATGGACCTTCCACCACACTTGGACACATATACTAGGTCCACATGCAAGTTCTAGTGGGATTCCGGAGCTCCGGCAGTCCTTTTCCAGCGAAACCCTAGTCGGTGGCGCCCGCGGGTCTACCCCTGTAGCTTTCTTTGTACGAGGTTCAGACAACGCGCTTTTTTGTTGGTTTAGCTTTGTTTAGGTCATATCTAAATTGGAAAACAAAGGTTGGGACTTTATAGCACATGCAAGCCCCCCGGTATACCCGCAGCGGGACTGTTACCCCTACACGTCCAGGAATCTACTAAGTGTTATCGCACGCGGGTCTACCCCTATAGCTTTATTAGTACGAGGTTCAGAAAACGCGCTTTTTTTGTTGGTTAGCTTTGTTTAGGTCATATCTACATGTAAAACAACGGTTGGGACCTTATAGCACATGCTAGCCCCCCGGTATACCCGCAGCGGGACTGTTACCCCTACACGTCCAGGAATCTACTAAGTGTTATCGCACGCATGTGAAGAAGGTCAGACCGGGGATCTAGACATTGCATCCATGGACCTTCCACCACACTTGGACACATATACTAGGTCCACGTGCAAGTTCCAGTGGGATTCCAGAGCTCCGGCGGTCCTTTTCCTGCGAAACCCTAGTCGGTGGGGCCCGCGGGTCTACCCCTGTAGCTTTCTTAGTACGAGGTTCAGACAACACGATTTTTTGTTGGTTTAGCTTTGTTTAGGTCATATCTACATGGAAAACAAAGGTTGGGACCTTATAGCACATGCTATCCACCCGGTATACCCGCAGCGGGATTGTTACCCCTACACGTCCAGGAATCTACTAAGTGTTATCGCACGCGGGTGTACCCCTGTAGCTTTCTTAGTACGAGGATCAGACAACGCGCTTTTTTGTTGGTTTAGCTTTGTTTAGGTCATATCTAAATGGAAAACAAAGGTTGGGACCTTATAGCACATGCTAGCCACCCGGTATACCCGAAGCGGGACTGTTACCCCTACACGTCCAGGAATCTACTAAGTGTTATCGCACGCATGTGAAGAAGGTCAGACCGGGGATCTTGACATTGCATCCATGGACCATCCACCACACTTGGACAAATATACTAGGTGCATGTGCAAGTTCCAATGGCATTCCGGAGCTCCAGCGGTCCTTTTCTAGCGAAACCCTAGTCGGTGGGGCCCGCGGGTCTACCCCTGTAGCTTTCTTTGTAGGTGGTTCAAACAACGCGCTTTTTTGTTGGTTTAGCTTTGTTTAGGTCATATCTACATGGAAAACAAAGGTTGTGACCTTATAGTACATGCTAGCCCCCCGGTATACCCGCAGAGGGACTGTTACCCATACACGTCCAGGAATCTATTAAGTGTTATCGCACGCGGGTCTACCCCTATAGCTTTCTTAGTACGAGGTTCAGACAACGCGCTTTTTTGTTGGCTTAGCTTTGTTTAGATCATATCTACATGGAAAACAAAGGTTGGGACCTTATACCACATGCTAGCCCCCCGGTATACCCGCAGCGGGACTATTACCCCTACACGTCCAGGAATCTACTAAGTGTTATCGCACGCGGGTCTACCCCTGTTGCTTTCTTAGTACGAGGTTCAGACAACGCGCTTTTTGTTGGTTTAGCTTTTTTTAGGTCATATCTACATGGAAAACAAAGGTTGGGACCTTATATCACATGCTAGCCACCCGGTATACCCGCAGCGGGACTGTTACCCCTACACGTCAAGGAATCTACTAAGTGTTATCGCACGCATGTGAAGAAGGTTAGACCGGGGATCTAGACATTACATCCATGGACCTTCCACCACACTTGGACACATATACTAGGTCCACGTGCAAGTTCCAGTGGGATTCCAGAGCTCCGGTGGTCCTTTTCCAGCGAAACCCTAGTCGGTGGGACCCGCGGGTCTACCCCTATAGCTTTCTTAGTACGAGGTTTAGACAACGCGCTTTTTTGTTGGTTTAGCTTTGTTTAGGTCATATCTACATGGAAACCAAAGGTTGGGACCTTATAGCACATGCTATCCCCCCGGTATACTCGTAGCGGGATTATTACCCCTACACGTCCAGGAATCTACTAAGTGTTATCACACGTGGGTCTACCCCTGTAGCTTTCTTAGTACGAGGTTCAGACAACGCGCTTTTTTGTTGGTTAGCTTTGTTTAGGTCATATCTACATGTAAACAACGGTTAGGACCTTATAGCACATGCTAGCCCCCCGGTATACCCGCAGCGGGACTGTTACCCCTACACGTCCAGGAATCTACTAAGTGTTATCGCACGCATGTGAAGAAGGTCAGACCGGGGATCTAGACATTGCATCCATGGACCTTCCACCACACTTGGACACATATACTAGGTCCACGTGCAAGTTCTAGTGGGATTCTGGAACTCCGGCAGTCCTTTTCCAGCGAAACCCTAGTCGGTGGGGCCCGCGGGTCTACCCCTGTAGCTTTCTTTGTACGAGGTTCAGACAACGCGCTTTTTTGTTGGTTTAGCTTTGTTTAGGTCATATCTACATGGAAAACAAAGGTTGGGACCTTATAGCACATGCTAGCCCCCCGGATATACCCGCAGCGGGACTATTACCCCTACACGTCCAGGAATCTACTAATTGTTATCGCACGTGGGTCTACCCCTGTAGCTTTCTTAGTACGAGGTTCAGACAACGCTCTTTTTTGTTGGTTTAGCTTTGTTTAGATCATATCTACATGGAAAACAAAGGTTGGGACCTTATAGCACATACTAGCCCCCCGGTATACCCGCAGCGGGACTGTTACCCCTACACGTCCAGGAATCTACTAAGTGTTATCGCACGCGGGTCTACCCCTAGTAGCTTTCTTAGTACGAGGTTCAGACAACGCGCTTTTTTGTTGGTTTAGCTTTGTTTAGGTCATATCTACATGGAAAACAAAGGTTGGGACCTTATAGCACATGCTAGCCCCCCGGTATACCCGCAGCGGGACTGTTACCCCTACACGTCTAGGAATCTACTAAGTGTTATCGCACGCATGTGAAGAAGGTCAGACCGGGGATCTAGACATTACATCAATGGACCTTCCACCACACTTGGACACATATACTAGGTCCACGTGCAAGTTCCAGTGGGATTCCGGAGCTCCGGCGGTCCTTTTCCAGCGAAACCCTAGTCGGTGGGGCCCCTGGGTCTACCCCTGTAGCTTTCTTAGTAACGAGATTCAGACAACGCGCTTTTTTGTTGGTTTAGCGTTGTTTAGGTCATATCTACATGGAAAACAAAGGTTGGGACCTTATAGCACATGGTAGCCACCCGGTATACCCGCAGCGGGACTGTTACCCCTACACGTCTAGGAATCTACTAAGTGTTATCGCACGTGGGTCTACCCCTATAGCTTTCTTAGTACGAGGTTTAGAATACGCGCTTTTTGTTGGTTTAGCTTTTCTTAGATCATATCTACATGGAAAACAAATGTTGGGACCTTATAGCACATGCTAGCCCCCCGGTATGCCCACAGCGGGACTATTACCCCAACACGTCCAGGAATCTACTAAGTGTTATCGCACGCGGGTCTACCCCTGTATCTTTCTTAGTACGAGGTTTAGAAAACGCGCTTTTTTTGTTGGTTTAGCTTGTTTAGGTCATATCTACATGGAAAACAAAGGTTGGGACCTGATAGCACGTGCTAGCCCCCCGGTATACCCGCCAGCGGGACTGTTACCCCTACACGTCCAGGAATCTACTAAGTGTTATCGCACGCATGTGAAGAAGGTCAGACCGGGGGGATCTAGACATTACATCCATGGACCTTCCACCACACTTGGACACATATACTAGGTCCACGTGCAAGTTACAATGGGATTCCGGAGCTCCGACGGTCCTTTTCCAGAGAAACCCTAGTCGGTGGGGCCCGCGGGTCCACCCCTGTAGCTTTCTTAGTACGAGGTTCAGACAACGCGCTTTTTTGTTTGTTTAGCTTTGTTTAGGTAAAATCTACATGGAAAACAAAAGGCTGGGACCTTATAGCACATGCTAGCCCCGGTATACCTGCAGCGGGACTGTTACCCCTACAACGTCCAGGAATCTACTAAGTGTTATCTTACGCGGGTCACAACTATAGCTTTCTTAGTACGAGGTTCAGACAACGCACCTTTTTTGTTGGTTAGCTTTGTTTAGACCATATCTACATGGAAAACAAAGGTTGGGACCTTAGAGCCATGCTAGCCACCCGGTATACCCGCAGCGGGACTGTTACCCCTAGACGTCCAGGATCTACTAAGTGTTATCGCACGTGGGTCTACCCCTGTAGCTTTCTTAGTATGAGGTTCAGACAACGCACTTTTTCTTGGTTTAGCTTTGTTTAGGTCATATCTACATAAAACAAAGCTTGGGACCTTATAGCACATGCTAGCCCCCCGGTATACCGCAGCGGGACTGTTACCCCTACACGTCCAGGAATCTACTAAGTGTTATCGCACGCATGTGAAGAAGGTCAGACCGGGGATCTAGACATTACATCCATAGACCTTCCACCACACTTGGACACATATACTAGGTCCACGTGCAAGTTCTAGTAGGATTCCAGAGATCCGGCGGTCCTTTTCCTGCGAAACCCTAGTCGGTGGGCTCCCCGGGTCTACCCCTGTAGCTTTCTAGTACGAGGTTCAGACAACGCGGTTTTTTGTTGGTTTAGCTTTGTTTAGGTCATATCTACATGGAAACAAAGGTTGGGACCCTTTATAGCACATGCTAGCCCCCCGGTTATACCCGCAGCGGGACTGTTACCCCTACACGTCCAGGAATCTACTAAGTGTTATCGCAAGCATGTGAAGAAGGTCAGACCGGGGATCTAGACATTACATCAGTGGACCTTCCACCACACTTGCACAAAATACTAGTCACGTGCAAGTTCCAGTGGGCTTTCGGAGCTCCGGCGGTCCTTTTCCAGCGAAACCCTAGTCGGTGGGGCCTGCGGGTCTACCCCTGTAGCTTTCTTAGTACGAGGTTCAGACAACGCGCTTTTTTCGTTGGTTTAGCTTTGTTTAGGTCATATCTACATGGAAAACAAAGGTTGGGACCTTATAGCACATGGTAGCCACCCGGTATACCCGCAGCAGGACTGTTACCCCCTACACGTCCAGGTATCTACTTAGTGTTATCTCACGTGGGTCTACCCCTATAGCTTTCTTAGTACGAGGTTCAGAATACGCCCTTTTTTTTGTTTGTTTAGCTTTGTTAGATCATATCTACATGGAAAACAAAGGTTGGGACCTTATACCACATGCTAGCCCCCAGTATACCCGCAGCGGAACTATTACCCCACACGTCCAGGAATCTACTAAGTGTTATCGCACGCGGGTCTACCCGGGTAGCTTTCTTAGTACGAGGTTCAGACAACGCGCTTTTTTTCTTGGTTAGCTTTGTTTAGGTCATATCTAAATGGAAAACAAAGGTTGGGACCTTATAGCACATGCTAGCCCCCCCGGTATACCCGCAGCAGGATTGTTACCCCTACACGTCTAGGAATCTACTAAGTGTTATCGCACGCATGTGAAGAAGGTCAGACCGGGGATCTAGACATTACATCCATGGACCTTC